>BMAU01013917.1:0-15006 GCA_019973935.1 Trichonephila clavipes
GGATCTATCACGCCAAATTTCTTTTGACTCTCCAGCTGTATTTACTGTTCTCCGTACAGGGTCTTCTCGAAGGGGCTTCAATATTTCCATGTGCAAATCCTTTTTGGTGACTACATACTTTCTTTGATTCGATAACTATTTGCGTAAGATGCGGATCTTTCTGATTTACTTGCGGGGCAGTTATTTCTTAGGTGTCCTGCTCCACCGGAACCCCCAGCACTTGGTGCTGCGATCTTCCTTATTGTTTCGGGGAAGTTAATTCTGAGATGCCCTGATTCACCACACCCCAGCACGTGATGTTACGTCTCCTACGGTTCTGACGTTGAGCTATTAAAGCTTGCATTTCCTCTTTCAATTTCTCAATTTCCTTTATACATCGAGATTCACAGGGTTCATCTGCCGTCACTCTAGCTTCTCAGATGGAATGGTTTTCTATGCAACTGGCTTGAGTGGCAGCCTCAACTTTCAGGGCATATAACAGTGCAGATTTAAGATCTTTGACATCTGCCGTTCATATAGCCATCTGGATTTCTTCATCCCTTAGCCCGTCCACGAAATACTCGAGATAAATCATTTCTTGCACATTTGCTTGAGAAATCTGAAGAGGCTAAGGTGGTGAGTCTTTGGCATTTCAAAGGTATACTCCTGCAAACTTTCTTCGGGTTTCTGACGTCTTGTTTTCATCTGCTGGCGGGCATAGTCTTTGGAGAATTTCTCGCCGAACAGAAGATCCAGAACATTATAAAGGGAGTTGAAATTCAGCAGCTCTGTGTCGGTAAGAGTCTGCAAGACTTCAGCAGCTTCTCTTCTAAGGGATGCTACTAGCTGACATGATTTGACCTCTGCAGTTCATCGATTGGCTTCAGAAATTATACCAAATTGAATCTTGTACACTCCCAGTTGGTTTTTCCGTCATAGTTGTACAGTTTCACTGACACTAGTAAGGCAGGTAAAGAAACTGGAGCAGGAGGGGACAAACTTCTCTCGTTCGCTCGCCGCATTCCCGCAAGCTAGAAGATTCTTTTCAAAATCTTCTACTCGTTGTCAAATAAGGCTAAAATTTCCCAACCACTTCCTTTCATATCTTTTTCCTCAACTTATATTTTCTTTTCTAGAATATTCTCCCTAAGCCTATTCTTGTCTTTTCCTCAACATTTAATAATGTTTTAAGGCATTGATGCCCTCAACAAAGCCTTCAGTTGTTCATCATGGATAATGTTATTGGCATAAAAAATCAATTTCTGACGCAAACTGACACTTAGATCCGGATTCGAGGATTTTTAATACCCAAAAACAATCACAAAGAAAATAAACAGTTCCTTGAGACCAATGTGAATTTAGTATCGAAATTCAATCCTTTAAATACAGGGATTCCAACAGCTTAATATTCACGGGGTCTAAATATCAGGATATTTGCACCTTCAGCTAACAATCCAAAAACAATAACCAGTGTTTAAAAATACACGTACGTAAAGATTATTCACAAGCACAGCCGAGCTAATAGCTAGTCAAAACAATCCTCACCACTCGCTGGCTTAATCAGGACTACCGCCGTACCGGCGAGCATCCTTTTTATATGCATGACAGAAACTTCTAGAAATATAACCGCTCGTGTCATTGAACGTGACACTATGGAGAGATCTACTACTTTCTAGAAGATTCCAGGAGGGTTCCGAACTCGCCAACATGCCAACTTGCCAATGACGCCATAATGGTCGTCAAATTAGTCACCAAAAACACGCCAACTTGGCTCTACCGCCAAGATTTCGCCAAGTTCTCATTAAATCGTCATTATAACGTAAGGGGAAGCACTACTTGTGAATAGTACAATTTTAACATGAAATAAATATAACATAGAGTAATATAAATGCATTAAACACTCAAATACAAATTATTTACACAAAATTCGTAACAATAATATATATTTATTTATTTTTTATTTTTTAGTTCGATTCACTATAAAAGCGTGTTCTTTAGTTTGTTTTAAAACTAAATTTATTTTATAATTATTTTTACTATACAAGATAAAAATCACAATTCCAGTGAATAATTTAATTAAGAGAAAATATACTTCCCTACTTTCAAGGACTTTTCAATTTTCTTTGAAAATTTGAGAAAAAAACCAAAACTAAAGAAAATGTTCCAAATGAGCGTGTCCTTTAATAAAGGACATAAATCACAGACACTTTTCGTAATGATTCAGGGACGTTATTTTCCAGCAAAACTGTCATATTTTGTTCACGCTTTTGTAGTATTGCTGTCGTTTGATGATATATTAAATAGCATTTTGCACTTTTTTTTTCCCTTCTGTCTTTTTTGACAAGGCAAAGTGCTACATTGTGGCTTCATAGTGTACTTCATAGAGAGATCTTAAGGAAGCATTTGAAAATTTCAAATCAACTCAAACGTTTCCTGTCACGCTTTTCTTATATTTATTTAGCTATCTTGATTAATATGCATTATTTCAGCAGGTTCTTCAAGTTCTTGATCAGTTTCAACTTCCTTCAATAGGGATCACAGATGCCCATTTTTTTATATTCTGCTCATTTATATTTATAAACCATAATAAGTCGTACAACACAGCCATCAAAACCACAAAATTGTTCATGGGGAAAGTGTAGCATGTTCTAAAAAATAATTGTGTAAAACGTTTTTCGTTAAGAATTATATGTTTCAGAATACTCATAAAAATACATCTTGGCCAAATAATCTTTCAAAGTGTTCAATATCCTTATCCGTATATCATAAAACTCATTCACATGGGGGGAAAAGCAACAGAAAAATATTATTTACAGCTTTTCCTAAAAGAAAAAGAGTCGGAGTGAAACATACCAGTAAGTTTGAAGGTCAAATATATGATAAACAAAAGTAGTATTTTAGGGGTTAAAAGAAACGTAAAAAAAAACTCTTATCGTGGGATTACAGTAAAGCAAACAAAATGTCTTTTTATTTGGTTATAGATCAAAGATGGCTAAGGAGCGTTGAAGTGGAATCTTTTATTTTTGATGATCACCAGATGATAAAAATTAATTAATAAATGTAAATGTGTATTTTTTCTTATGTCAGAAAGCATTTTGGTTTACTCCATTCCAAAAAATTATTTTTTTATACCTTTTATTTTCAATATGCTCGCCCTCCCCAGGGGCACGCCCCACAGTTTGAGAAACACTAACTTAGAAGCAAACAGATTATATTCGCAATGGACATACTTTAAACCATAATCAAATGCGGAGGACATTCATAATTTAGCTGCCAATTCATTCTTCAGGCTCTTACAGCATGTCGATGTGAAAACCTAGAGCAGGGATGGGCATTAAGTCGATTGCAATCGACCGGTGGACCACCAATACATTTTGAGGTGACAGCCTTTTACTATCAAGTTCAGGGCACGACTAAAGCGAAATTCATTTTGGGACGAGACTTCGGGTAATAGTAAGCACCTCTTAGGGTTATCGACCCCCAATGTAAAAGCGCCGAATGGCCAGTCAATTCGGAGAAAATAGCTTTTGAAATTCATGCTTAGCTTTTGTACACAATTAAATTTCAATTATCTCCAGCAATGTAATTGCTTGATAGGTAGAGCACATGTTTACCACGCAACCGGCCAAGGTTCAAGTCGCGTAAACGAATTTTGTTTTATTTTTTTAATTCATTTAATTATTTTTACAATTAAATAAATTTATTTAAAAGACTTATTAAATATTAAATGATATTTTATATCATAGATAATTATTTTATATTTTAAAAATTAAAATAATTACTGTAATTATATAAATATTTATATTATACGTTATAAATATAATTATTAATAATACATAAAAATATATTATTTTTTTTATAAAAATTTATTGTATAATTAATATATAATAAAAATAATATGTATCTTATATTATATATTATTCATTTAGTTACTTTTAACCGTATAAATATTTAATAAGTCTTTTTAAATAAATTTATTTAATTGTAACAATTAACAGGTACTCTACCAATCAAGCCATTGCATCGCTGCAGATGATGGAAATTTAATTGTATAAAAGCTAGCATGAACTTCTGAAGGCTGTTTTCTCCGAATTGACTGTCCATTCGGCGCTATTACATTTGGGGGTGAACACCCTAAAGGAGTACAACTGGTACTTAAAGTCTCGTGACCAAATAAATTTCCTTATTCGTGCCCTCCCCATTGTAAGACCTAAGACGCGCATAATAAAGTATATTCATGGAACACCGAAGCCAGTTAGACTGGAGAATCGGCTTTTCCCAACTATGCGATTGCTTTTATTAAGGGAATGGTTCGATATTGTAGATGACACGTACCTTCATTGAAGCGTACGATGACCCTTTACACAATCACTGACGCTGTAGGGTAAAAGCGATTACTGCGATGCCAGCCTTTTAGAATGAATTTTCCCATACATCGACTGAAGGGAGAGCAAATGTTGATAATTAGTTATTCCCCGATAGCACGGAATTGGATTCTCATCATCCCGTGGGTCCGTAGGATTGTTCTCGAGTTGATGTCATGTCCACGATGCCACGGGGAGTCGGCAGCGAACAAGTAAATACATACGTCACATTCAGATTCTTCGGTTTCGCGTATGTTCCTCAGTCGCAGCATTGAATACGGTCACGCTCTATAACTCAGCAGTCACCTTTAGCTGTTTAAACATTCAACTTGGCAACTTTGAGGTACTTACATTTTTGTAGTAAAAAATGGAAATCTGTCGTATTTTAAAAGAGGGGCATGAAGTCAAAAAAGTATAAAAACATACAATTTTACAATAAAATGGCACAAACCAGTACCACTGGATAGACCACAACACTTTATAACACTAGAGGTAGTCCGTACTCTAGAAAGTCTGTTCACCCCTGACCTAGAGTGCCAACAGATTTAGCCGGATTCAACTTTTTACACAACACGATTTTTAATAGCATCAAGACACAAACACACGGTTTTGACAAAAATAACGCTAACCAAGTGTTCGTGATCATACCAGGAACACAGAAATTATAATAGGACATTCTAAGGGCGTATCATAAAAATCAACCAAAATTGCTTCTGGTGACCTGCAAACAACAGAACTTTCATTTCACAATTTTTTTCTGTAACTTTGATACTTTGCTAACTGATAAGATTTTTTGAGAAAATGTATCTTTACATATAAAAATTTGATCTCTGTTCCAATACTTAGATATGTCAAAATTCAATGCTTTTTAAAAAAAGTCTATGCTTTACATAATATTTATCATTTAGTGCATATAAATTTAGGAATGAAAACTTTTGCGCTTATATTTCTGTGTAGATTTATCTTACGTTTATAAATGTCTCATGTGGATGTTGTACATGCAGCTGACTCTTAACCTTATATATCGTGGAACTATTTATTTAAAACATTTCACAATTCCTTAAAGTTCCACGTTTCACAAAGTTTTTGAATAAGTTGAGTAATAAAATTAGAAAGGAGAATGGTCGTTGTTTTTTAAATTTCTGCATTACAATTACATATGAGATCAAAAATAATATTTCCGTGGAAAATATGTTATTGCAAGTTCATTTGAGGATGCTTTTTTTTCTATAGAATGAAGCATAATGGAGAATTCCCAAATCGAATATTGAACCAAGTTTATTAGACACAGTCGTCAAAAATGTTGACAAGTGTTTGATCACACACACACATAATGCCGTCTACAACTATGTATCCCTCTCATGCCGATGTTTGAACTGAAGAATGTATTGAAAAATTAACAGATCTCTAGAAGTTAAACGCTAATCAAAGAATTTAATTGATTTTATTTTATGTAATTCACGTCGCGCTGCAAAGCTCACATTAGAACTATTGACGACGGATAAAAAAGATTAATTTAGATTTAAAAAATTAGATGATTTTTGGACCAATTTTTGTCTATTGAATCGTACCCCTTAAGTTCACAACATAAAATTTTCACAATAGTAGTTGTTATTGTATTGGGACACAGAAATAAAAATATCTTCCGTAGCTCTTAGTTTGTGAAGAAATGTAAAATATTACTCCTGATAAAATGGTATTCAAATAAAATAAAAAAAATATCAATTGAGCACGAGATAAATAATCACGACCAGTACCAGAGCTCTCCCTCCTCTAGCACCAACGTATGCCTGTAAATAGTTTAGGCTCTTTAATAATTTAATTATCTTGTTTCATTTACATATCGGCAATTCTGTCTCAAAAGTTTGCCAGTCCCTGTGCTAGACCGTATAAAACACCGGAAGGAAAATAAAGACCGACAGATAGATGCAGAAAGGGAGCTTTGCTTCTAAATAGAAGTGATAGGAAACGCCTGGTTTAGGAAAATCTTGACCCATCTTGAGTTGTTGTAGCATGGATGATTTTGATGATTAGTCATTTCAAAATGTAAATATTATGAATGTGATGGCTGTTTTTTCAAATAAACAATTGAATTTATTTTCGTAAGTTTTATTAATCATTTGTTTCACGAAATGGTAAAATTCCACAATAAATATGTGCTCCTATTTTTACTATGATAGAGAGTAGCCAGATTTTTTTTTATGAATAGAAGAACCAAATACATCCGAAATATAGAGGTATAATATAAAGTTGTATGTATCGAATGATTACCTCGATCTAAGTTCTAAAATACCAAAAGGCAAAGGTAATTTTGAAAAATTTAATACCTTACAGTTTGTCTATCAATTAAAATGTTATAAAAACCTAGAAGCGTGAATGTGTAATTTAAAAATAATGTTTCTAGTAGAAGTTCCACTGTGATGAAAACCTAACATGAGGCAACAAATGAAAGAAATACTTTCCTCATCTCATGCAATGGCATATCGTAATTCGGAAAACTAAAACAGTTAAAGTAAACAAGCCTTGGATCCCTTCAGAACCTTAGCTAAAGAGTTTTATTCTAAAAATCCAAAGAGAGTTTTTTTCCCCTTATATAGTAAAATCGTAGCAAACTTGTAACTACCGAAAATCATAGTATATAAGCGCATCTATACTTTAAAGCTGCATTTTAATTTGGGTATAATCGCCGTATAACGCGCAACCCCGTTTTAACGAAAGAACCTGCAATGTATGTTTAGCACTGCTGTTGTTTGGTTTTAAAACTTATTCGAGGTATTACTCCGGTCTTTGAAAAAAATATTATATTTCTAGGGTGAAAAACTTCTAAGTTCATTAAGTATGACATTTCTTTTTTAAATGAACAGTATTCTGATCTTTGTGAAGTCTAAGGGCTTTTTTTATGCATCTCTTTTTTTATTTTTGAAGATATCATTTTTATACCCGGCGTATAACCACCCGCAATTTCAATCTTATTCTTTTTGTGCCATAAAGTGTGCGTTATAATGTCGGATTTTACGGTACATATCTTATAGATTGATTCTGCGCAAGATTCCACAACACCCCTCATCCCTTTACAAGCTAATTGAAGATCTTTTAATTATGATATCAATCGATTATCAATAGAAACACACTGCTGGACAATTGCTAAGGACGATAATCATAATCCATAGCAACCACAAATGAAAGGAAGCAAAATGTAGAAAAATTAAGAATAAGGGGGATATTAGTAAGAAGAAGTATGAGTATACAAAATTTTTCCACGTCTGTACATCACGATTATGTTCATAGAGCTTTAAGGTTTTGACGCGTGTGGACAGTTGCTTTGTTGTTTTTCAAGTCAAAGTTTTACAAGAAAGATTTAATGAACGAACTTAAAATTTTTGGCATGTCTTCCGACATCCTTCCCGGATAGAGGGATTTTTTAATGAATTGTTGAAAGATCGAAGAAGGGCGAAAAATAACAGATGTTGCCAGGGATTTCGACATCGCTCGCCAGCGTTGTTTTACAGCCGGAAAGTCATGGGGTCACAAGGGTGTTAATCTTCTATTTTTTCGAATTTTCGAAAAAAATATATGTTGTTCCTCATTTTCTTTTGAACATTTTGATGCAACCCGCATTGATGATGTTATATACAAAACTTCTGAAAGTTATATTCCTAAGAAAAATTCAAACAGCAATTTAGTAATAACAATGTTTAAATCTGTACATGCCACACCCACTTTTTTCTTTTTCTTGATTTCCGCATACGCCATATTTTTCTTGTTTTTAAAAAGCCTCATGAAATGTTTTAAATACTTCTTGCTTAATTGAGAAGGAAGCTTGCAACTCAACACACGTTTTTTTAATGCGTTTTGATTCTGTTTTGTAATGCTGGCGCACGTTGTTTGCAATAACTATCGAAATTCAAACAGCGTTGTTTAAACCGTTTATCAAAATTGAAAATTTTGCGATTGAAATGGAAAATACTCATCGTAGACCTTCAATTAAACTTTCAAGAAAAATAAGAGTTTTAGAGGGAACAAATCATGAAGGTATGTTTCATACATATGTTGCAGAAAGATTGAGATAAAAATGTGTGCTTCAGTAATAAAATCTCAGGATATCAGGACTTCAATAAAATTAAAATCTTGTAAAGGTAAAAGTGAAAACTCTTCAAAAGGATATCGTATTTTTGATTTTATTTCACAACTTTTTAGCTCTATTTATCAGTATCGTGTTGTTTAAAATGTCATAAATCATTAACAATTAATGAAAAGTCCACTCGTGGTTTGAATTTGAAGTACGTTGGCAAAAACTGGAATGTTTGTACTTTTTTCAAGCTGTGAAAACACTGGGAATAAAAAATAATGCTCAGAAATTAACAGAAGATCTATTTTTAGCAATGAGATGCATAGGCCAAGGTTTTTAGAGTCATTAAAAACCTTTTGTGCTGTAATGAGTCTTCCTAATCCTGTTGAACAAAATCATGATGTTATTAATAATAAACTTTCACGTGTTATGAAGGAAGTTGCTGAAGAAAGCATGAAAATGGCAGCTGTCGAAGAAGTATTCTTCGTCACCCAGCAACCTTAAACGGTAAGTGGTGATGGTACCTGGAAGACGAGAGGACATTTGTCGTTGATTGAGTATGTACTGTATGGGGCAGGTAAAAAGTAAGGTTTTGGACGGGGAAGTGTTGTCCTCATTTTGCAAAGGATGCGACAGTTATAAAGGGGTAAAATTTGGTATCATTACAATAAAAATACTTAAAAGAGCATATAAGATTTCGTATAGAAAAATTATTCTGAATTTCTGCTGGTAAGATGGAGTTTGACGGATGTTGAGGATTTTTAATCGATCAGAAAAGCCGTAACCTGAAATATTCGGAACTACATAGGAGATGGCGACACAAAACATTCAATGCCCTTTCTGAAAACAGTTTTCATACGGGCGATGACTATCTTATTCAGAAAAAGTAGAACGTGTAGGGCCATGTGTAAAAAGAGAATGGGTACAAGACTTAGGAAGCTTATATTAGTATATATAGTAAAAGAAAATTATCTGACGGTAAAACTATTGGCGGTAAAGCGTAGGTTAACTGATAGTTTAATTGATAAATTTGCGTGCATGAAGTGATGCTAATCGATCTACAATTCTCTTTTTGGTGTGAAGGAAATGCGGAAAGCCATTTGGGCTGTTTGGGGTCATTCTTGCAGCACTGATGATGAACCGATGCACTGGTTTTGTCCCTACAAATCCAAATACATGGTGTAAGTATAATGCCGCAATTAATAATAATTTACAAAATTATAAACACACACCCTCAGTTTCTAAAGCTGTTCGAGATGTAATTAAGCCTGTATTTGCAGACTTATCTCATCCGGCACTCCTGAAGAAATGTTTAGGAGGTAAGACACAGAATCCTAATGAAAGTTTAAATTCATTAATTTGGAAGTTTTGTCCTAAGACGATTGGTTCTAGGCTTCAGATTGCAGAGATTGCTGCAAATCTAGAAACCAGTGTTTTAAATGATGGAAATCAAATACTTATTACTATTTTAGAGAAATTTGGCTTGAAAATTAACAGAAATGTTTGTGTGCCCTCTGGCGGAGACGTGACAATCGTCGAATCTTTACGTCAAGACAGAGGCTTTAAGAATCATCTTTTGAAGCTCGCAGGGAACAAGAAAATTAAAGAGTAAAGAAATTGAGCTGTTTCCAGGAACAGGAAGGTATATATCATTATCCTGGAGGAAATTTTAGCGTGTAAGTTTTAATTTGTTTTCTCAAATTCAGTTTTTAAAACTTTAAAGCCTTTTCTCAGTTTTTGTGTTTTCAATTACGCGCATTGCGTTTCAAAATCTATCATACGTTGATGCTAAAACTTTTACAATTTATAAATTCTATCAATATTCCAAATCTAGCTATTTTATAGTATTATAAATTTTTAATTTTTGAAATATTTCAACAAAATTGAATTTTTTAAAAAATTTAATAATATTTTTTCTTTTAAAATATTATTTTTATTTTATTTTTTATAAGATAAGCTAATATGATAAGGATACTCGCTATATGGAAGCTTTATCTAGATAAACTAATTATTGCTTTAATGGGGGTGGGTATAATTTATTGCTAAAAATATCAAGTGCGTGTAAAAACTCAACTATTGTCTCTTACAAAAATTTTCTTATTTTTATGTGCTTATTATTTTTAAAATTATGATTATATTTTTAGATATTTTATACTTTTTTGAAACTTTATTCCTTTTATAAGAAATGTGTAAAAGAATCAAATTATTTCATTTTTAATCTCAAAGAATTATTTCTAGTCGAAAATTGTTTGTATTTTGTGCTCTCGAAACATTTTCAACATCCCTGTGACCCCTTAAAACTACTGGAATATGTAGTAGACGGCACGGGGGAGGTCGTGTTAGAAGTACGACGCCTTCAAAAGATAGATATATCGTCCTCATCAGCAAAAAGGAACAGGCGCACCACAGCTCAGCAGGTGGCAAATCAGTTTCTTGCTGTCTCAGGAAAGCAGATCTCCCGAAAAACTGTTGCCAGACGTTTGAGGGGAGGAGGACTACACGCACGCAGACCTGTTGTGTGTGTCCTGCATTGACCAGACAGCACCGTATTACCCGTTTGCAATGGTGTCGCGAGCATCACAATTGGACTGAACAGGACACGAACATGCGTACTATTCTCGGGCAGGAGTAGATTTCATCTGTCATCGGTTGTAGACGCCAGCGATCTGGCGCACGGGGAGTAAGTACTGTTACATCGTCCAGAAATATCCAGGAAAAGGGACTGATATCCGACGATGCAGTATCATGGTGTGGGCCGGCATCATGATCAATGGCCGCACGCGCCTACATGTGGTTGCGAATGGGACTATGACGGACCAACGATACATTGATGAGTTCTACTTCCTCATGTTCCTCTTTTCCGTGGTGCTGTCGGTGTGATAAATTTGTTTTTATGAACGACAACGCAACATGTCATCGAACACTCGCTGTTCAGGATTGTCTAGACAGCGATATTCAACGTCTCGTATGGCCAGCGTTCTCCAGATCAAACCCATTGAAAATGTGTGGGATGCTTTGGGAGGCAAGTTGCTGGTCGAAACTATCCTCCGACAAACAAGAACACCCTTATCCGTGCACTCACAGGAGGAATGGGATAAATTGCCTCAACAGCTGCTGGATAATGTTGTGCAAAAAGTATGGTACGACGTGTGGAATGTCTGCATCACACTCCACGGTGGACATATCCCGTACTGATACCTTCTTTAAGGTGCCTGCTGACTTTAGATGCATTGTTCCATTTCTCCGGTACGCAGATCAAATGAACATTTTTCTCTCTTTCAGATGTTTCAATAGCTTTTTGTACTTTCCAGAAAATAAATATTCTTTATTCTAATGTCTGAACAGTGTGGCAACTATATTTTACCCTACTAGGCCTCATGTCTCGGTTAATATTTGCGCTTCATAGCAATTTGTGATCCGTCCTTAGCAATTGTCCAGCAGTGTATATATATATATATATATATACATTTAATTCAATAATGGGGTTTTAAGAATCAAATCATTGTTAAGATTTTCCACACTTCAACTATCATTGTCACTCAGAATTGTTTAAAATGAGCATTGTTTACATCTTCAACAGCTTTTAATTTCAGAATGTAAATTACATTTGAAGTGTACGCTTGGTTTTCAATACCTGCTCCATATCAACTGGATTTCCGATTTGAGTTTCGCCTCTTATTTGCGAAATTATCCGAGTTCTTCTTCAAACGTCCACCCCTCCAAAAAATTTACAAAATTATCTGATTTCTGCAGTAAATTTCTGGCTCTTCAGTTTCCACTATCCGACTTCTTGAATTTCCGCCTTCAAAATTTTACAGACATCATTCGGCCTCTGTTTTAAATTTTTCAACGTTGTATTAAATTGCGGATCAAAATTCTTCAAAAAACCCGGTTTCCCATAGTAAAATGAACCAAGACTCTATAGATAAATTTTATCCTGCATGTATGGGTGTGGTTCACCATCCGATTTCTATTCTTGAATTGCTGGGACATTCTGCTTCTACCGCCCTATTTTACTACTGCTTGATGGATTCCACGAGATAAACACCAAGAAACACGAAAAACAACTGGGAGATGGGGGATCAGGAAGCAAAAGGCCATACCACAGAAAAGGATTCAAAAATTCAAGAACGTAACAAGCATACAAATAAACCATATGACAGATCAATGGAAAAATTGATGGAAGATGAAAAAGGAAAGAATATTGAAGGCAAAGAAAAGTTTCAGAGAAAACCGTTAATTTAAAAAAATTTATCCGCTTAAAATATTTCAGATTGAACAATAGATAAAGGAAAAGAGTAAAAAAGAAGCACTTCCACCAGATCAAGATTTAAGAAAAAAATACCAACTAAACCCATCCAAATTGAACCCTCCTACCCAAAAGAAATATCCTATACAGAAGTTTCAACCTCCTGTGAGAGTAGAAACATTTGAAAGTAATATACAATCATCAAATTAGCAAGTCTCCCAATACCCAGCATCATACCACGCCACAAAGAGTAGGGTTCAAATACAGATATGTTGAAAGAAAATGAAACAAAACAAAAAATATTTGAGTAAAGGACAAAGCTTTAAGAAGAAAATAAAAACTTTAAAAGAAATAATGCACAAAATAACATAAAACAAGAAAATCTTAAGTTGTAAAAATACCATTAAGTTTCAAAGAATGCTTAAACTACAAAACACTTAAATTACAAAAATACCTTGAATTTTAAAGAAAGCTCCACAATTCTTATTTCAATAAATACCTTAAATTTCACAAATACCTTAAATTTCACAAATACTTAAATTTTAAAAATACCTTGAATCTTAAAAAACTTGTAAATGTTTTGTTGTTTTTTTTTATTTTGTGTACTTTGTGTCAAAGTATTTTTAGTGCTATTTTTAAATGTATGTGTATTATTACAATTGAAATTGTATTATTTTGTATGTTTTCTTGTGTATTTTGTGTTTTATTTCGTGTGTGTTATGTTTTTGTGTGTATTTAGTGTGTTTTTGTTATGTTTTGTTTGTTTTTTTGTGTGTTCTGTAAGTGTTTTTTGTGTGTGTTGTTTTTTGTGTGTTATGTTTTTTTGTGTGTGTTATGTTTTTTTTGTGTGTGTTATGTTTTTTTTGTTTTGTTATATTTACGTACATAGATATGTAATTTCATCATTGTGTATTTTTGTATTTTTGTGTGTTTGATATATAGTAAATATATATCTTAAAAAATACTGGGTCTCCCCTTTTTTTCAATAATTTACAGATGCACAAAACAAAATCAGTAATTGTATATGTTGCACTTAATTTGAAATGCTTAAAAGGAATGAAATTTCAGCTTCATGATTCACACAGAAAGTTTTATAATAAAAAAATTGATTTCTCAGTTAACTTAAATACTAACTTAAAGGGGTTCTATTGTAAAGTATAACTTTATTTAACTTTACAATAACTTTACAAGCTATACAATGCTTTAACAAGTATTTAAAATCTTCAAAATATTCTCACATTTATATATATGTAATCCAATAACGCAAATAAACAACATACTTACTTGAACTCTATAACTGGAATAAAACAATGAATTCATTAATAAGCCTAAGTTTTATCAAAGGTGCATAATGCGAAATTCAAGCGGCTTTCTATATTAAATTAAAAATAAGATTATTATATAAAATATGCTATTGTATAATACCTTGAAAATACTGAGTAGATGAAAGAAATATGTATTTTATGCAAGCTTTTTTTTTATTGAAGCTAATACGAGTTCGTTAATTGAAATAGAATGGTAAACGTTCTACGAAACTTTTGATTTTAAAACATTTTTATTCTTTTATGTGTTCAACTGGGGCTTATATATATATATATATATATCATGTAATTCAGGAGGTTTTTCAAAACTTTGGGGCAGTTATAGAGAGAGAGAGACGCCAGTAGTATACTTTGAGTATAGTGAGCCTGGGGGATATTATTTTATTGAAAATTGAAGTCGTTTCCAATGCCCAAATTTTGGGTGCATAATTTCATATTATTCCTTGAAATATTTAAATAAAGCTTTGATTCACAATAACATCAAAATATACCAAATTACCTAATACAGAAGCCGATTTACACTCCCACACAAAAATATCTTATAATTCCATGCTTCACGGTTCAAATTAAATTCTCGAGACTTTCCTCCTTTTCAATCTACAAACTGTTATACGCCCGCATAGTTAAAACTATATATTGAGATTTTTTTAAGTGTACAAATACTTTTTTGGCGTAATTTTTTAGTATTTTTTGTTTATTAATTTTTCACAATAAAAAAGTTACACTATGTTTTTAAAAATTGATTATATTATTCCAATAAGAACAAATCGCAGATATTATTTTAAAAATTACAATTCCGGTTTATTTATTTTTATTAGTCAAAAACATTATAGAAAATTGTAAGTGTACAAACACTCTTTAGATCCACTGTATATTGTGTATGCAAAGAGAATTCAACTGTAGAAAAATTTGAAAAAGTAATTAATATATCTGATATGAGATTAAACCACTTTTTATCTGATCTTTTCAAAAAAATTTCTTTGATAATTATATTACAAAAAAGTATTATTATTATTGTTAAGA
>BMAU01013919.1:0-131879 GCA_019973935.1 Trichonephila clavipes
ATTATTCATTGTCCCTTGGACTCAATTGAAACTGTAAATCATGTTTGTCTGAGATTGATGCGGAGCCGTCTGTGTCAAAAATGTATTAACCCTCTGACTACGTATCCCGCGATTTCCACGGGTATGTATATTTTCCAATTTTTTAGCTGAGCAACCCATTCTGTTCCTGTTTATGTGTTCATATTTTGATAATCTAACTCTACATTTTAAAATAAAAACTCTTTTACAAAATTTTTTGAATGTGTGAAAACTAATATAACCAGATTCTTCCTCTAACCAATCTATTTGAAGTAGCTAAAAATAGTATAAAATTCCCAACTGAAGAGAAGCATTCAGAGCAATTATATTAACTGTCTCCCCTTATTGCAATTACTTGTTTTGCAAGAGTTTTTAACAACTATTTAATCACAACAAATATTTCCAAGCAAAACTGAAAATCTGATTGTAAAAATACTGTGCAAGCAAGACCATAAACTCACAAAATTGAGGACTCGTCAGTTTGCTCAGTTACTAAAATGTTCGAAGAAAAACATCCATGTGGTAGAATGGAATCTCACTACGACACTAACAAAGTGGCTCCCAATTACCCCACTCTACCACACATCAATTCATAAGCAAACTAACAAGTTTTTATCGATGTAAAAAGAGATCTTTCAACTAGATGTGGTATGATAGTCTCATTTTTACTATGATTAAACTTTTATCCTGTTATTACTTAATTTTAATCATTCCTAACCAGTGGAGTAGCTACCAATGGGCGAGGTGGTACCGGGGTCTTCGGACCCTGACTTTCAATCAAGCCGAACTTGTGACAACTTCTCCCACATTTAAGATATAAATTTAAAAGGTTGCAACACGGCTATAATCATGGCAACTCAGTTAAAAGTAATTTTCCATTTGTAGGGAATTACCGTATATTCTTTCCCTTTGTATACTGTCACAAACTTATTGAAAAGTTTATATTTTCATTTTTCTATAAATTGTTACTTGAAAATAAAATTCAAGTTCCAGGAAAAATCTCGGGTCTTAAAATCTTGCGCCATGAAGCAATTCCTTCCTGGTTACATTCTATTTTTTAACGCGCTTTTATAAGTTTCATTTGTATATAACGGATTCTTTGAACTCTTATTTTTACCCGCTTTAAAAGGTCAGATTAATTCGAAGTTTTGCACACTTGTCAAGGACCGATGACAATACAATAATTTTGTTCCATTGTCCTGATCAGGATCATAGGAATAACGATTTTGAGATTTGACGACTAATTCATTATACAGTTTCCACATATTTGGTGACTAATTCCACATACCATTTTTAGATTTGGCACTAATTTCAGATCCCATTTTTAGCTTTGGCGACTGAAAGATTAAGTTGCAACCCAGTGGCGTAGCTAGTCTTGAATGGGCCCTGCATCAAAGTTCCTTGGGGGCCCAGTGGCCTCTTAACATTTTGCGATTTTTTTTTTTGCTTACGCGATACGGCAGTAGCTACGCCCTGTTGCAACCCTATAAAAGCGAAAATGTTTGCATCAGCAATTTCTTACCATAAAATAAACAATATATAGTTTTTCTGAAATGGAAATAAAAAAAAAAGATATCGTGCATGTGAAAAAAATATTTATGATATAACCTAGCGTTTCTCAAATTGTGGGGCGTGCCTCCCTTAGGGGGATCATGATAACCCTACTTGAGGGGGGGGGCGAGCATATCGAAAAGTCTAAAATAAAAGATTTAACAGAATTATTAATTTACCGAAAGGAGCAAAACCAAATACATTCTGACATGACAAAAAATAAAATACATATTCACACTGTAAATGTATCAGTGCGGCAAGAAGTAAAGGGTGTTTTTTTAAATGTATAGAACTTTAAATTGCAATAAAACAACGATGTATTATTCGATTGACATGAATTTTTTTTATTCGAAAGATAAACTTGTGGCATTACATTTTAAATATGATTTCTGGCATATGACTGCCATGGCTGGCTCGGATGTAGTCCAATCTGGACGTCCAATTTTCAATGACTTTTTTCAACATTTGTGGCCGTATATCGGCAATAACACGGCGAATGTTGTCTTCCAAATGGTCAAGCGTTTGTGGCTTATCCGCATAGACCAATGACTTTACATAGCCCCACAGAAAATAGTCTAGTGGTGTTAAATCACAAGATCTTGGAGGCCAATTCACAGGTCCAAAACGTGAAATTAAGCGTTCACCAAACGGGTCTTTCAATAAATCGATTGTGGCTCGAGCTGTGTGACATGTTGCGCCGTCTTGTTGGAACCACAGCTCCTGGACATCATGATTGTTCAATTCAGGAATGAAAAAGATAGTAATCATGGCTCTATACCGATCACCATTGACTGTAACGTTGTGGCCTTCATCGTTTTTGAAGAAGGATTCCACCAGCCCATAAAGCGCACCAAACAGTCAGTTTTTCTGGATGTAACGGTGTTTCGACATACACTTGTAGATTAGCTTCACTCCAAATGCGGCAGTTTTGTTTGTTGATGTAGCCATTCAACCAGAAGTGCGCTTCATCGCTAAACAAAATTCGCTTATGAAAATCGGGAACAACCTCAATCTCGTTTTTGGCCCATTCGACGAATCTACGCCTTGCTTGATCATATTTAAAATGTAATGCCACAAGATTATCTTTCGAATAAAAAAAAATTCATGTCAATCGAATAATACATCGTTGTTTTATTCCAATTTAAAGTTCTATACCTCTAAAAAAACACCCTTTATTTAATAATTGATTTATCAACACTAAATAAAAAGCAAGTTTAGTAATTACTAGTGACTTCCATGGGTTTGTCATATACAAAATATGATACATATGGTGTTAATATGTGCAGTTTGTAATTTTAAAGTCGCATTGTAGCTTTAGCGTCTAAGTATATTATTATTGCATTCAATACATTGTTGTTTGAGGGGGGAGGAGAGGATGGAAATTGAATCAAAACTGGGTCGCAAATAGGGAAAGTTTGAGCAACACTGTTCTAACTACTAAACTCATAATAAAAATCTGTTTTCTAAATTCTCTTGTCGGATTTGTGGAGTGAAACATCATTCATTGTTTCATTTTACCAAAACAGCAGAGAATTGTTTAAGAGGTCACCGGATTAAATATTTTCTCACAAACTCTTCAATTCAAAAAGTGTACTTTTGTGTCTAATACTGATGCAAGTTTCAGAGAGAATGTTGAGCTCTTTTTAGTGAAAAATATCATTGACATTGCACCTTCTTTCGCATGAAATATTTCTAACTTAGCTCTTCCAGATTTTCTTCAGTTGGTTGATCCTGCACTTTGCAAACCAGGTCGTATCGACGCACTGATGGGATGCCAGTGGATATTCCAGATTCTGAAAAACGACGCACTTAAGATTAATTCATCCATGAATAAAGGATGGTTTAAAAAACTAAAAATGCACGCTTTTCTTGAAGATTGAACCAAAAAAGATGAAAAATAAATTATAGTTTAAAAAATCTGAAAACCACGCTTTTATGTTTAATCGAACTAAGAAGTAAAAAAATAATTATTAATATAAGAATAAAATGATTAACGAGAAAATTGTGTGTGCCATTGGGGTAAATGCGTGGGGTGCTTTGTATTACATTTTTACACTAACTTAGCATTCGGAGTAGAACTAGTAAGACATTATAACAATTGATAAAGAACACTCCACGCATTTACCCCAATGACATTAATTTTCTCGTTAATCATTGTATTCTTGTGTTAATAATTATTTTTTTTACTTTTTAGTTCGATAAAACATAAAAGCGTGTTTTTTAGTTTTTTTAAAAACTAATTTATTAATAACAGTATGATTCATAATAAGTTAGTTTCCTTTTTCAATATTTTGCAATCTACTCGTATCTGCAGTAGATTAATGTAATTTTCTCCCCCTTCTCGATTTTCTTAAAAAATAAGTGTTGTATTTTCTAATTCATGTACATTTTTGTATCATTTCCTGCCTATCTGGGTGAACCATTTTATAGCTTTAAACCCTCTGGTGAGTGAGTTCGATCCACCCGAATAAATAAATAAAAGTCATGGATTCCCCAATGACGTTTTGTATCGTAGCATTACATTTCACCTTCCTTTTACCGCCAGTAAGTACTGAAACGCAACGGACAGACGCAAGGTCGAGCACGTCAAGGGTGAATTGTATTGCATAAATTAGAAAACTAATATTATGAATAATAAGAAAAGAAACCCAATAGTGCGTTTTAGAGGGATTGCCGAATTTCAAAAACTTTCTTTTTCAAACAGATGGCGTAGTTTGCAACTCGGATGACGTCAAGAACGATAAAGCCAGCATTTCTCCAACTGTGGGGCGCTGGGAGGTGTGTGTGTGTGTGATAACCCTACAAGGGGGCGCGAGCATATTGGAAATAAAAAGCTTTAAAAAAATAACTGGAATGAAGTAAAACTAAATAGCACTTTTTCCATGTAGAAAATTACACGTTTGCACTGATATATTTAGTTTATATATATCATCTGCGATATTACGTCATCAAATAGCTATCTTTGATCCCAAAACCAAATTAAAAAAAACCATTTTGTATGATTTGCTGTAATCCCACAATGAGAGATTATTTTTTATTACGTTTTCTTTTTAAACCTAAAATATTACTCCTTCAGAGAAAAAAGAAACCCAGACCCTGAGAAAAATTCTAGGAAGCGAAAAAATTCATCACTGTTATCTTTATTGAAATACTCATACATTGACTGTAGAAAGAAAACAGATACTTGATTCACTTTTTAGCCAGGCAGCAGAATATATATTTGCTTATTGACCGTCAAACTTACTGGTATTAATTCCGTCCCATGTCTTATGTGTTTGTTTTTCGTTCACAGAGAAATTGTAAATAATGTTCTTCTGGTGTTCTTTTTTCCATGTAAAAGAGTTTTATGATATTTGGAAAATGATTGAGAGAGATTGCGTGTGATTTGAAGGATTATTTGGCCTAGATTTATTTTTATGATTATTCTCAAACATATAAAGCGTAATGAAAAACGTCTTACATAATTATTCTTGGAACATGCATATTTTTATGCTGAATACATTTTTGGCCCGGGAGCGATCAGGAAAGTTGAAACTTATCAAGAAAAGGAAAAACCAGCTGAAATAATGCATATTAATCATGATAGAGAAAGTTAATTTGAGAAAAGCGATGAACCTATGAAACGAAAGGAAAATGTTCAAATGCTTCCTAAAGAACTCCGTCAATTAAAGTATGAAGCCATAAATGAACCACAAGATACAGTTCACCCTGTTAAAAAGACACAAACAAGAAAAAGTTCAACATGCTATTTGTCGGTCATCAAAACACAGTAAAACTACAACAAGTTGAACAAAATATGACAGTTTTGCCAACAAATAACTTTCCTGTAAAATTCGTGGAAAGTGTCTGTGATTTGTGTTCTTTATTAAGGTTATGCACATTTGAATCATTTTAGTTCAGTTTTATTGAATTTTTTCTCAAACTATCAAAGAAAAATTTAAAGTCCTTGAAAGCAGGGGTAAGTATACTTTCTCTTAATTAAATTATTCACTGGACTGTGTGAGTCACCCCGCGTGACCATTAACGTTAGTATCGAGTGCGCGGCTGCTCCCGGGATAATTTTGAAGTCTTCTCGCTTTAAGTGTTAAAAAAAAAACACAAATATTCTTTATCGGAATTTTATATATTTTTCTTCGTTATTCAACATTAACTAGCTGGTATACTCGTTCTTCGCACGGGTGAACTAATAAAATTAAACAACACAGATTGAAGGATAAAGAAGTTTTTAATGAGTTAATTTTACGTGAATTGCAATTTAAACAAAAAAAGCTTTTTGCATATCTCAGCTAAACAAGAAAAAAAAAAGAAAGAAAGGAAAAAAACACCTTTGTTAAATTTTAAGTATGTAGATCAAATAGCTGATAAAAAGGAATTTTTTTTTTATTTATTTATAAGTCCGCGTAACACTCTTGTGGGTCGATTTTTGAAAATACCTCCCTAAGCTGATCTCTGCTCAGCAAAAGTAACACATTGTTAAAAGTTTTGTGTAATGAACGCTTAAAATGGAGTAAATAATTTATATCTAAAAGTGTAATACATTAATATTACTTTCTGTTGTATTTATTTTATGTTAAAATTGTAATATTCGCAAGCAACGCCGTTTCTTAAATTATAATGGCGAATCAATGAAAAACATAGCGAAATGTTAACGATAGAGTCAAGTTGGCAAATGCCTAGCTACTTTCATAGCTCGTGCTTTATTAGAGCTTTGTAAGACCCGCCGTGTAGGGGGACGATGCAAGTTAATGTTTTATCTACCACATTATGATTTACTGCATTTTTTTCTCATACAATATTTTTTTTTGGATCACTACGTTGAAAATTAAAGGATATACATAAACAAAATACTCCACTTTGGGAAATTTAATCCGTTAGAGCTAATAAATTAAAGATATTACACTGTAAAATTAATTATATACACCGTTCACTTAAAATAAATAGTCAAATCGTTTTCTAAGGTGTTCATTAACATACAAAAACATAAGACACTTAAATTTTGACATAAGCTATTTTTTCGGGACAAAAATAATAATCTTTGCAATCCGCTGAAAACGCCGTCTGCTGAAAACGCAATATCTGCTACAAAACTATTCGCCTTCCCCGCTAAAATACTCATCATAAGACCAGTGCTGCCATATATCTTGGAAGAGTGGATTTCAAAGAATATTCCTGCTAAGTATTGGTAGAATATTCCTTCTAAGTTGGCGTGGTGTAGTAATTAGGAGAACGGGGTGCCTGCTCAGGTGTCATCCACGTCACTTAACCATGGTTCAAAAGTACGTGGTCCGTTGCCAAAAGCCCACGTGTAGCTAAACAGTGCGACGTTAATATTCACTCACTCCAAAAAATACAGTACAGTAGTTATAATTATTTTTATACTTAAAAATGCAATATCTGCCTATTCAATTAAAATTATAGCGTTATATTTAATTACTAACCACAAACAAACTATGCAAATATGTCCAAATGATGTAGTGGGAAGACAAAGTTTATCTACTGTAAGTACCAGAAGCGATAAAAGTATTTATTTTGAAAAAACTATTTCTTACTGCCAAATGTGCATAATAAAATCATAAGAAAAACATTCAAATAAAGAGAGATTTATAACAACCTCTCCCTTAAAAGCTTTGTTTTATTCTGAAATAAAAAAAAATCCGGGATTATGCTGATCACAGGAATTAATTAGAAGCGAGCGCCTTGCATAGCCAAAACAAAAATGGTTTCTTCACAAACAAAATATACACTGGTGTGCAAAAATTAAGGACGAAGTCGAAAAATTAGCATATCAGCTGAACGAAGAGGCAGAGCGGACAGAAAGACCAATCACGAGATTAAGTAAGGTGATGTACGGTAGCACATGCACAGATATGCAGGTAGGCGTAATGGGGGAGTGTCTGAGTAGTATAAAGCATGTTGTTAGTGTATTTCTGGCAAAGAAATTACACGCCGTATAGCAGTTAAAATCACACCGAGTTGCTGCCTCAGCGAGAAATGGCGAATAATCAATCTGTTAGACGACATCTGGATGCTTTTACCCGAGACCGAACCATTGGGAAGTTGGAGGAAGGCCGCAGTGTGACAAGTGTGGCTGCAGAGTTCGGAATTGCTCACAGCATCGTTTCACGACTTTGGAGACAATTTCAAACTACAGGAACAGCTATCTGGGGGTTCAGTAGTGATCGTCCACGAGGAACCACACCCGCAGATGACCGGTACATTGTCTTACAGGCCAGAAGAAACAGGCGGCAGACAGCGGGAGAAATCGCTAGACACACGACACAGGCGACTGGACGACCGATATCGCGTTTTACCGTGGCCAGAAGACTGCACGGTGGTGGTCTGTTTGCACGACGCCTTTACGGTGTGTACCTTTAACGCCTGCCCATCGGAGAAGGCCTTCTCTGTGGTGCCGGGAACACCGGAATTGGAGAGACAATTAATGGGGACGAGTACTCTTTACAGATGAGAGCAGATTCAGTTTGAGTAGCGATTCTCATCGCATACTCATCTGGAGAGAGCGGGGAAGCCGCAATCATCCCTCGAACATCATTGAAAGGGACAGGTATGGAGGTCGCGGTGTTCTCATTTGGGGAGGCATCATGCTTGGTAGTCGTACAGACCTTCACATCTTCGACGCAGGTTCAGTCAATGGGACCCGTTATTGTAACGAGATTCTTCTTCCATATGTGCGTCTTTTTAGAGGCGCTATGGGTCTGCAGTTCCTTTTCATGGACGACAATGCACCATGTCATCGCACAGTAGCTGCCGAACAGCTCTTAGAGAGTGAGGATATTGAACGTATGGATTGACCGGCACGATCTCCGGATCTCAATCCCATCGAGCATGCATGGGATTTTCTAGGCAGATGCTTGGCAGCTCGTACCTTACCACCAGTAACGATTCGGGAGCTTCGATTGGCGCTGCAAGACGAATGGGCAGCATTGCCTCAACAACTCATTGACACCCTCATTCTCAGCATGGGCAGACGCTGTGAAACCTGCCTAGCAGTCAGGGGAGATCATATCCCCTACTAAAGACCGGATGTTTCTTGCTGGACACCCATCACAGGGATGCTTTGGCCTTCAAACGTATTGCGCTCCATGCTACTTTTTCAATCAAGCTTCTTTTTATCCCTCTGATTTCTCTTTTAGTAAGTGTTGCTTACATATTACACATGTCCTTACGTATTGGGGATCTTACGGTATTAAATGTGTTGATTTGGAAAGCTTTTGTACAAAGTTATATTGAAAAAACCGTCTCGTCCTTAATTTTTGCACACCAGTGTATATATATACATATTCCACCATGGACTTTTTTGCAGCGCATGCCAGAATTGCTTGCAGAAGGCAGAATTTTTTCCTACTTACTTGACAAATATCGTTATATTTTGGACACTTCACACAATATCTTTATAAATTATAGCCTATGTGTTATTCTGATGTATAAGTAAAGTATTCTGTAAAGTTTCATTAAAATCCATTCAGTTGTTTTTGCGTGAAAGACGGACAAACATCCTCACAAACTTTCGCATGTATAATATATATCTAGATTCTAAATGCTAATTCTGTGAGAAATTGCAATTCCTTTAAAACTATTTACAGTTTTAGCATTCATCTTAAAAAATCATTTTACATTTTTATACACAATGTCGTGCACTCGGTTTTACTCTTCTTACAATTCAGCTATTATATCAAGAATAATATTTTATTTTTTAAAAAAAATGAACTCGTTTGAAGAGCGGGTACTTCAGCCAGTATACTTTTAATGTATCAGTACTGCTCAAGGTATTTTATAACCAATGTCTTAATACTAAATTAAGAACAAGTTTAATAATTATTAGTGACTTTCATGGGCTTGTCTTGTAGAGCAAAGCTTTTCAAAAGAAGATTTCATATTAGAAATTGACACCCTGAGTTATTTTCTTATATTTAGCTGAGATCTATATTTTGTATTCAAAACAGCCATCGCAGAAAATTCGGTGTCACAAAGGTAGGATGTTGAAAATGGTAATAGTATACGAAGTGCTTTTATTTTCAGTGAAGAAAATTCATCAACCTTTACCCAAAATTCAAAGAGCTATTTATCACAAAATTGCCTTTTAATTTCGCCACTGGATGTAAAATCTATGAAAATTTCTTCTTCGGCAGTTGAGAGCCCTTCTGGAGTATTTTGAAAAAAATACCTAAAAAACCCACTCGTAACAAGTTGTCTTCAACAAGAAAATGCTTTTTAAAATTCTTTACCAACATGGATAAATTATTTTACATGGTTTTAAAAACAACTTTCACTTGTTGTTCTTCAGATTTGTAAGTCTTAACACATAACACACAGCAGTGGCGTAACGGAGGACATTTGGGTCCCCCTGCAAAGTCAGGTTTTGGGCCCCTTAGAACCCTGCCCCCCACGATGCGGGGGTGTACGTTACGCCACTGACACACAGACTTTTTTTTTCTTCATTCAGTATTGGTAAATCCAAAATTTAAGTACTTTTAAGAATATTTCCTTTATTTAATTTTCCGAACCATGCTCGTCTGAGTACTTGTTGATCCTTTATTATCGTCGAATGTTCGCTTATGACTTAAAAATGTATCTATGATTCTGTTTTAATCTACGGCCGTGAATACTTACACCGTGAATTTTATAACTTACGTGCAAATTATAAAATGTACATTCAAGATAGATTCGATAACTATAGAAGTATCGACTCGATCAAAACTGACTGAAATTGTACGAGGAAAAGCATTTTTACATGTTTTGCGCAGACGTCCGATAGATTGCCAAGACTCACGTGAACATTCGCGAGAATGTCAGATGTGATGGATATGATAGAGAGCAACATAAACTAGACTATTTTTCTAAAGACATTTGTACTTTTAGAAATGGATGATGAAAGAAATAAATCTTTAATTAAACATCATTTTGCAATCTGTTCCAATTTAAAAATTAGAGAAAGAAAAATAGCATAATAATTATCCTATTATATATATATATACTTAAAAGTAATTTACTTAAAATATATATATTACTTAAAAGTAATTTATTAAAAATGTATATTACTTAAAAGTAACATAGAAAAAAATTTAATTCTTATCTTGTAAATTTGTATGGTTTTTAATAAAGATGGCATTGTAGCTTTAGCGTCAAAGTGCCTTTTATTGGAGTAAACACGCTATTAATGTATCAGGGAGGCGCGATAAAAATTATGATTGAAAATTGGGTCGCTAGTACTGAATGTTTGAGAAGCACTGGTTTAAGCGCAAACACCCAGAAAGAAAAGATAGCAAACAAAAACTACCCAAAATTGAAAAATTTCTTAGTCAGCCTCCTATGAGTACTTGTGGCCCATGTACTTCTGTTAATAGTGACTTAATGTGGTCACTGCAACATTGCTTGAGAAGACTACAGAAGGAAATTCGACAGTTAAGCCGTTGACGATGCAAATTTATAGAAAGGACTTTGAATCATTAAGGTGCAAAGCCAGTGAAACTGCAAAGAAAAGTTAAAAACATTTTTTGTTGAATTAGCTTCTAATCACCGATTTCGAAACAGGAAAGAAATATGAAAAATTTCTTTTTTCAATAAGGTACTATGACACAATATTAGCTGAATAAAATGCACGTTTTACTGGTATGAGTGTAGTTTGTCAAATATTCCGTTTAGTAAGACCAATATTTTTACTAGATGTAGATGGAACAGCTTTGTTACAAAAGTGTGACTCATTTCAAAATAAGTACTCAGCAATAATAGGGCCAAAAATTTTTCCTTCAATTTCTTAATATTTATTGTTACGAATTTAGTGTAAATAATTTGTATTTGGGTGTTTAATGCATTTATATTACTCTATGCTATATTTATTTCATGCTAAAATTGTACTATTCATAAGCAATGCCACCCCTTACGTTTAATGGCGATTCAATGAGAACTTGGCGAAATCTTGCCGGTAGAGCCAAGTGGGCATAATTTTTGGCGGCCAATTTGGTGACTTTGGCGACCATGTTGGCGAGTTCGGAACTCTCTGGATTCTTCTAGAAAGTAGTGGATCTCTCCATGAACGTCACGCTCGATGACACGAGCGGTTAAATTTCTGGAAGTTTCTGCCACGTCTATAAATAGGAGTGCCAGCCGCAACCAGTCAGTCTGATTTTAATCAGCGAAGAGTGAGGATTGTTTTGATTAGCGATTAGCTCGGCTGTGCTTGGGAATAATTTTTTACATCCGTGTGTTTTTAAACACTGACAATTGTGTTTGAATGCTTTTGAAGGTGTAAAGACCTTCGGAGATTTACTCTGTGAATATTGCTGCTGAATTCTGTTTTTAAAGTAGTGTTTCTCAAAGTGTGGGGCGCGTCCCCCTGGGGGGCGCGAGCATATCGAAAATTTAAAGATTTTTTTTTTAAAAAAACCGGAAAGAGAAGAAAAACAATATACTTCCATAATAAAAAAAATACACAACAACACCGATATAATTTATGTTTACCATCTGGCATTTTTCCTTCATCAAATAGCTATCTTTGATCCCAGAACCAAATTATAGAAAAAAACATTTAGTTTAATTTGCTGAATTTTCTCAATGAGAGATTTTTTTTTATTACGTTTTAACATAAAATATTACTCGTTAAAAGAAAAACGAAACCTAGACCATGAGAAAAATTCTAAGAAGATAAACAATTCATCACTGTAATTATTATCGAAATACTGTACATTAGTTGTAGAAAAAGAAAAGGAAGACATGATTCACTTTTCAGCCAGGCTACATAATACATTTGTTAATCGTTTGATTGACCTTCAAATTTACTAGTATGGTTTTTTAGATCATCCGTATTTTTTTCTGAATACACTTTTAAACCGGGAGCGGTGGCGCGGGACATCTGTGATCTCTATTGAAGGAAGTTGAAACTGATCAAGCAAAAGAAAAACCTGCTGAATGAATACATATTATTCATGATTGAGAAACGCCATGAACATGAAACGAAAGGAAAATTTTCAAATGCTTCCTAAAGAACTCCATCAACCTAAAATATGAAGCCATAAGTGTACCACAAGGTTCAGTTCACCTTGTCAAAAAGACACAAGAAAGAAAAAGTTTAACTTGCTATTTGTTGATTACCAAAGGTGTCACGAGTTCGAGCCCAGTACCACTAAAGACCCGCCGTGTAGGGGAGAGATGCACGTTAAATCTGTCAAGAGCTCAAACGTTCTCTTGTTAGAGTGGTGTGGTAGTTAAAAGAGGCTAGCTCAAGTATCATCCTCGTCACTTAACCATGGTTCAAAATTATATACAAGGTCCGTCTCCAAAAGCCCTCGTGTAGCTGAACAGTGCGAAGTTAATATTCACTCACTCGATCATGAAAGCTCATTAAAACTACAATAACTTGGAACAAAATATGACAGCTTTGCCTGCAAATAACATTTCTGTAATATTAATGAAAAGTGTCTCTGATTTGCGTCCTTAATTAAGGTCTTGTTTGTTCAGTTTTATTGGATTTTTTCTCAAATCATCAAAGAAAAATTAAATAGTCCTTGTAAGCCGGTAAGTATACTTTCTTTTAATTAAATTATTCACTGGAATTCTGATTTGCATCGTGTACAGTAAAAATAATTGTGAACAAATGATTGGGGTGACTTAGTCCCCCTGCACTACCATTAGCGTTAGTATCGAGCGCGCGCCTGCTCCTGCGTTAAAACATTTTGAAGTCTTCTCGCTTTAAATATTAAAAAGTAATTCAATTATTCTTCATCGGAATTCTATATTCTTTTTCATTATTTAACATTAATTCTAAATGCTAATTCTGTGAGGTTTAAAATTACAGTTCTTTTAAACAGTTATTTACAATTATAGTATTTATCTAAAAAAGAAATCATTTTACATTTTTGTATACAATGTCGTGCACGCAGTTTTACTTTCCTTACAATTCAGCTATTATATCAATAATATTTTATTTTTTTAAAAAAATGAACTCGTGCGATGAGCTGGTGATCCAGCCAGTATATGTTTAATGTATGTGTACTGAAGAGGGTATTTTATAAATAATTTCTTAATACTAAATTAAGAACAAGTTTGATAATTATTAGGGACTTTCATGGGCTTGTCTTGTAGAGCAAAGTTTTTCAAAGGAAGGTTTAATATCAGAAATTGACACTCTGAGTTATTTTTCTATACTTAGCTGAGATCTATATTTTGTCTTCAAAGCAGCCACCGCAGAAAATTTCGGTTTAACAAAGGTAGGATGTTAAAAATGGTAATAGTATACGAAGTGCTTTTATTTTCAGTACAGAGAATTCATCATTCACCTCTACCCAAAATTCAAAGAGCGATGTATTTCAAAATTGCCTTTTAAGTTTTCACTGGATGGGAAATGTATGAAGAATTCTTCTTCGGCAGTTGAGAGACCTTCTGGAGTATCTTGAAATAGATCCCTAATCCACTCGTAACTTGCTACCAAGTTGTCCTCATCCAGAAAATACTTTTTAAAGTTCTTTGCCAACATAGCTAAATGATTTTACATGGTTTTAGAAGCAACTTTCACATGTTGTTCCTCAGATTTGTAAGTTTTGACACATAAAGAGCTGGGGCTTTTTTTCCCCATCATTTACTTCAGTAGTGGTAAATCCAAAATTTAAGTATTTTTGAGAATATTTATTGCCTTGATTTAATTTTCAGAACCATGCTCATCTGTGTACTTGTTGATCCTTTATTATCGTTGAATACTCGCTTACGACTTAAAAATGTATGTATGATTTTTTTTAATCTACTGTCGTAAATATTTAATTACCGTGAATTACAATTAACGTGTAAATTTAAAAAATGTACATTCGCAAGCTTGATTCGGTAGCTATAGAAGTATCGAGTCGACCAAAACTGACTGGAATTGTACGAGGTTTTACATGTTTTGCGCATACGTCCGATAGGTGGCCCAGACTCACGCAAACGTACCCGATAATGCCAAATGTGATGGATATGATAGAGAGCAACATAGACTAGACTATTTTTCTAATGACATTTGTACTTTGAGAAACGAATGCTGAAGGAGAAATAAATCTTTAATTAAATATATCATTTTGCGATCTCTTCCAATTTAAAAATTAGAGAAAGAAGAATAACATAATAATAAGTAAGTAATATATATTTTAAGTAATTTTCTTGAAATATATATTACTTAAAAGCTACATATACAAAATTTAATACACTTATCGTATTAATTTGTATGGTTTATAATTAAGATCGTATTGTAACTTTAGCATCTCTTTTTCAAAGTGCATTTTTATTGCAGGAAATACATTATTGTTGTACAAGGGGGGCGCGACAAAAATTATGATTGAAAATTGGGTCGCCAGTATCGCAAGTTTGAGAAACACTGATTTAAAGGATTGGATTTTTATTATAAATTCTCATCACCCTTAAAGAACTGTTTATTTTCTTTGAGATTGTTTTGCATAAAATCCCCACGAACCCGGATCTACGTAACAATGTATATTACCACTTACTTCTCCCTAAATTAACCCAGGCTATTCATTATTATGTAATATACTATAAGCTATTCACTAATTATGTAAGGAAATAATCAGCAAATATGGAGAGCTCGAATGCGACCTAACAGAAATATTTACAGCAACGTTATTATTTGATAAAATTCTTGTCACTTCTGAACAGCAAAAGGATCAATGTCAAATTAAAAATTATTTAAGAAACAGTTTGAGCAAAAAGGACCCCCTACTTTTTGCATATATATATATATATATATATTTATCGCTTATAACAATTGGAAACAAAGTCGCATCAAACCTAGATTTAACTGAAGTTATTGAAACTTTTGCGAAAACTAAAGCTAGGGAAAGATTGTAAACAAAATTGTGTGTTGATTTGTTGTTAATAGGCAAGTCCAACCTTCTTAGAATGAATAAACTTTTTATTCTTTATCAACATCATTTTATTTCCTAATAACTACATTATTATTTGTAATCTTGTTCGTCATTGTTTAATTATGTATTATCTATTACGTTACTTTTCTTCCGGTTCCGGCAATTCCTTATCTCTTCACAGTTGTTCTACGAGATCTCTGTCTGTCCTGGTGTCAAATCAAATCTGGGTGATCACTAATGCTCAAGCAAGAAAACTCATACATATACATGTAGGTAATATGTAGCTTTGCTTTCCTACTTTCTGACGAGCACGATAAAGAGCTGATGTTAAAGTAGCTTTGTATGTTTTAAATATTCATATACTTTTACTTTACTTGATAAAATCCAACCAAGATAGGGCCCTTATTATTATTTATATATTTTGTTGTTGTTTGCACCAAGGCCTTTGGATACCTAGCTACGCCACTGTTCGTAACTTTCTTAGTAATCCGATCTTCAGAGGAAAGATTAACCTTGACTTTCAAAACCGAAATTTTAATCAACCAAGTATGCTGCGGAGTTGTTCTTAACCTTATATTTAAGCAATATTTATTAATTCCATCTCACCTTTGTGGTAGCAGTATCCAAGTGGCTTTAGTCGCGAATTCACATGGCCTGCATTGTCTGTCATGGGTTTGAAGCCCCTGAAATCCCACCGTGCATATAGACTGGTCCTAGTAAAATCTGGAAGCTCGAAGTCCTTCCGTTGGTGTTGTTTGGAAGTTTTTTTTTTTTGGGGGTGCGAGCTTAGGTATCGTACTCGGCATTTAACCGTAGCTCAAAATTACGAGCTCCATCGGCAATCGCCCTCTTTTGGACAAAAGTGCGATGAAAATTGAATCTCATCTCACATTTAGTATTTATTTTAACGGTACTCGATCTAAAGCGTAAGCTAAAATACACTCTTAAAAAGCCATTTCTTGAAATCTGATTCACGAATTGGAAGATAGCGATAAATGTTGATAAGTACGCAGGACCGATCCTAGCAGGTGTGCAGCACGCGGGCGGCCAAAACAAGGAGTTGTGATATTTAGTGTCACTAGATTAGAAAATGTACATAAAATTGGAATAAAAAAGGATTTAAGTACAATATTTTGACAAAAAAATGAACATAGAAAGACCCATTTTCAAAATATTCTCCTTTTGCGAAAAGCTATAAAAACTTTTGTCTGAGCTATATACAAGAAAAATATTATTATAATAGAAGCATTTTTCACAAAAGGAGAACATTTTGAAAAAAAAAGGCTATTTTAAGTTAATTTTTTGCCGAAATATTGTATTTAAATAATTCTTTTTTGTCAAAATGTCCTTAAAACAATTTTATATATGTGCTCTAATCTAAGTGATACTAAATATCATGAAAATTATCCATTTATGCACTTTTTAAAATCACGGTACCGAACATAGTCGAATATCTTAATGACTACACTTTGCACACATCGTTCATTTGATAGCAAAATTCGTGGCAGAGCCGACCATACCGCAACAGAAAAGGTTTTCTTGCTTATCGGTGGCACTGTGGATGAAGATTTAACAGAGGCATCTCTCTCTCTCTCTCTCTCTCTCTTACAAAAGATTTTTGAAAAAGTTGCTTCACGTAAATATATGGTATGGTTAATATTACCTAAAACATAGAAGTGTTTAAATTCAGTAGACATTAGGGGAAATTAAAATTTCCGTTTAATAATAATCTTACAATTTAGATAGAAATAGAGGAAAGAAAAGTGTCTATTTGCATTTTTATGAAAGTTTTACTCTTTACTCTTTTACAGGTAGATGAGTTTATAACGTCAATATAAAGCATTAGTCAAAATATGAAAAATTCTGTAGATGGGTGGCACATAATGTCTTTGCACGCGGGCGGCTGACAGCCTAGGATCGGTCCTGTAATAGAATAAGCTGGTAGTAGAATCCAAGTAGTAGAATAAGGTGGTCTACTTATAGTAAGCTTATTTGATCTTTATTTACGCTGCACCGGGAAGCAAAGCGAGGGCTATTGGCGACGGAACCTCGTAATTTCGAACCATAGTTCTAAATGGTGCCATCTGAGCTGCACCCCCCTCATTGAAATAGCAAGCTGAAAGTAGACTAATATCACTGACGTAGCTGGTCCTTTGAGGGCCCTGTATGAATATTACTTTGAGACTCCTTTTCAGATATGAAAGTCCTATTATCGGGAACGGCTGATACAGTGGTAGCTACGCCCCTGATTAATATATAAGATATCCAGCAATATTATTAAGTGGGGTTAGAGTTCATTATATGCCTGTAGAACAAATTCTTTTCTCATTAAAATACGTAATTTTTTCTAATTTATAAGCTAGCAATTAATGAAAGATAATTTCTTTGAAACCACCATGACACATTTCTAATAGCAGAAAGCCATATGGGTGATTGAGGTAAATTTACACTGATCCAAGTATAATTGAGGATAAATTCTGAAAAGCACATTGAAATATAAATTCGAAAGTATTATGGGCTGCAGAAAATCTATGTAATTATTGATAAATTAATTTTACATTAATCTTATACTTTGTTAACTGCAACCGAAATTGCATAAAAAGTGCATGATTGTTAACTATAATATTGTTAATACTTACCATATAAATTATTTGATATATTGCCATATTTTCAATTAAAAAAAATGATTCGTGCCCAGCCCTTCAAATTTGATCGAATAGATCCAGCTGAAGAAAAGAAAAAAGCCAGATCTGCGGTTCTAGGAACTTTAGTAGTATTTATTACTATAATTGGCTTAATTCGTGCAGGTAAATTATAGAAAATTGGTTCTTTTCTTTCATTCCGATTACTATTTCATTTAATTAGAAAATCTGCAGGGTACTGATATTGCGATAACATTACATTACGATACCACTAGATTGACTGCTCAAGATCTATTTGGCGCGATTTCAAAATCAAGCCAAAACAAGTAGCGTACCGATATCAAATTAGTTCCTAATAATGACTTTCTGCAAATAGTTAAAAGCCTTATTCTATCATGATTAAAATCGTCTGAAAATCTCGCCAGTTCGAAAAATCGTATTAGAGATATTCCAATTAAAGTTTTGCGAATTTTTCGTATAGATTTTTCAAAAGAAAATTTAGCTTTGGTGTACGTTACATCCAAAAAGGTCTGTTGGATTTTTTTTTTTCAATTGGCTTTATCAGGTTGACTTATTAGAAGATGTAGGGCAAACCTGCAGGCCATATACAGCCCCAATAAATATATTTGTGGCTCAGCGAACGTAACAGCATATAATCAGAATTTTATTAAAAAGATAATTAATTTTTAAAATTTCTAATTACACAAAATTATTCATAATAAACCATCCACAACATACTTGTAGAAAAGGGGTCCCCTTGGCAAAGCCAATTTTTTGTAGACCAGAATCAGTCACCAAACTACCTATATGTAGCAACAGGTGTTTTGAGAGAAATGAAGCGACACCGAAGTAATGAAGAGCCAAATTCATTCTGGCATCTAGATAAATATCGCCAAATCCTAGGGGTCCCCTATTCAACACTTTAACCCATTCCTGAACGAGTTCTTAATAGTCATGTTGAGACAACACATAATCTTCTCCACTGACAACATTGAGTATTTTAATATCTGATAATAAAACAGCATTATTATATCCTTAGTCTTCTACTGCCTTGCAAAATTACTTACTTTGCCTCAATGCAAAAAATTTTCCTTTCAGAGAACATGAAAAATAAATATTTCTATGCTTATTAATTTGTATGTTCACCATATGTCTGATAAGTTAATATTAAAAGCAAGTATTTTAATTATTGTAAATTTTTGTACTTGTGTGTATTACATTGTCAATGAATTTTGTCAAATTGAAAGACATTGTCAAATATCACTGTAGTGTAAACCGTTCTTATGCACCTTTTAACTCAGGAATAATTATGATGACAACATTTAGTGGTATTTTTTTATGTAGAGATGTCCTTTTACTTGGGAAATATTGGTCAACTATATAATATGAATGTACCAAAATTTTTAATAAATGATTATTCATGTATTTTAGGACCTTTCATTCATTTTTTTGTATTGAATTTTGGTATTTGTAAAGAAAGAGGAAATGAGACTGTTTTTGCTTGGACCTTAAAGAAAAAATAATTTGTTTACTGTATAATAGTATTTATAGTTGCACCACTTACTCCTCATCTGATTACAGAATATCCACACTACAGTCGGTCAATATCAATATGTACACAAAAATATTTAATTGAAAATGCATAATATAAATATATAAGCAAAATATATTATATATCATTACATAAAACATGCTTAATATGTATATATTTAAGAATATACAACCTGACCATTGCATGCCAACAACCCCTATTTTTATATAAGTTCAAGGCTTTAAATGTTGAATTTTTATTTTTAGTATTAAAGGTATTACTCATTACTTTTTTTTGAATTTTTAGTATATTTTCATAATGAAATTATCTCTCTTCAATGCAACACTGATTTTTGATTGTTAAAATGATTGCATCATTTTGCTCAGTTTCCAATATCTATTTTCATAACATATCAATTGACGTTTTGATATATACCCTACCACACAGGTTTTTTCATGTTATTTTAACAGCAAAACTGAGCAACAAAAAAAGATTCCTATACTCATGTTTTATTTGAAAAAATCAGTCAGTGAGAATTTGGAGGGTAATGGCATGATTCATGTCGCACACATTTGGCTGTGGTGACGTTAATATGTAGGTATCGACATTTATGATGCATTCATTTGATATTTCGGTATAATAGTACCTCCTCTCTTTCAAGAATAACATTACTTGTCTCTGGTTGATGCCTTTTTCATTGAAAGAAGTAAATTATTTGATCTAATACTCTCCCATTATCTTACAATTGTAGATATTTTCAGTTAACCCTTTAACCGCTGATTAAAAGTTATGCAATTCACTTCCCAGTGCCACCATTTTTTACTTATGCGGTGTATTGAGGGGAAAAAAAGGCACGAATAAGCAAATTTTCTTCTCTGGAATAAGTAAATCCTTTGCAAACACTGTCAAGGTCATTTTATTACATTCTAAAGCCTTCAGAATATTTTTACTGATAGCAGCACAAAGAAAAGAATCATATTTCATAAAGATATCTGGGGCACTCAACGCCATTGGTTGAACGAGATGGATATATATGCCAGCAGAAGTTTTGGGTTAATGTGAGGCATACTCCAAATTTTGCATAGAATCTTTTATGTTAAATCTTTCCAAAATGATGTTTATGTCTATCTAGTTGGCTTATGGTATAAATGAGAAGTTGTTTCTTTCATTGTACCTTTATCAGTTTGATCCATGAGCTGAATTAATATAGTAGTATTTTTTGGTAAATACATAATTTCTATAATACCATTGTTTTGTTTTTTGATATTTACCATTTGTTATTCTACATGTCCTAAAGTATTGCGCAAGAGAAAGAGAACATTTTACGTGAAGTTTAAAAACTAACACAAAATGCTTGCTGAATGTTGAAACATTTCTTGTTCCTTCCACTCTCTGGTTTATGTATTGGGAAAACTCTCCTTATATATATATATATATATATATATATATATATATATATATATATATATATATATATATATATATATATATATATATATATATATATATATATATATATATATATATATATATATATGTATGTATATATGTATAACATTTTGAAATGTTTTTATTATTTTTTTATTTTCTTGTAACAAGCAACTTCAACATTAGATTACTTGTGGCATTGGAACAAGCTAAGACTGTAACACATTTTGGGGGTAGTTTTCTTCCAGACACACTTTTGACCTTTTATCAGATACTTAAAATAATCACCAACTCTGTCAAGGAGCACCCTGATGTTGTGTGTGTGTGAACTTGAACAGAATTTTTTTATGTGCACCATTTGTAAGATTATGAAAGAGTTAAAATGTTTACATTTTTTGTCTAATTCTGATTTAAGTTTTCCTTATTCAATGAGACTCACAAATGAAGTTTCCTAAGAAAAAAAAAACTAATAGCAAATGCTAAATTGAATTATAAATTCAGTAATGGCAATGATAGAAATCCAGATAAAAGTTGACAATCAGGATTTGGTTTTATTTAACTTCATTACAGATTGCTATGATTTTTTAAAATAATTTAGAATTACTTGTATATATAGGATCTGTGTGAAATTCTTTCCAAGGGATATTAGTTAAAATGAATACAGAAAATGACCAATTTGGCCAAATTAACAAGACATCACCAAATGTTGTCATTGTTTTTGTGTCCAAAAGTGCATGAGAATGGTTATTCACTGTATATTGTAGCATTTGGCAATGTTGGTACTTACGTATTATCGCAACATTATATGAAACGAAGCACGATTGCCAATTCAGCATATGAGACACGTGCAAAATTGGGGTTTCCAACTTGGCGAGTTTTCTCGAATGTTGAAAATTGTTGCGATAATATGCAAGTACTACAATGTCTTTTAATTTGATTAAATTGGTCAATGGTATAATTTGTAAGTATCGATAATTTTTATTTTATTTAACAACTTGATGACAATAAATTTGATCTGAATAATTAAGCATCTCTAATTTTAGCTTATTTAATTCTTGTAAATTTATTTAAGCAAGGAATGTTCTTTCCTTTCATTTTAGCTCCTCTTGCTGTTGACAAATTAAGTAATTAGCAATATTTCATGGCTGCATCTGTGTATGAGAGGAAGAATTATGAAGAGGAAAGATGATATCATCATGTGTAGATTTATTTTGCATAGCTGAAAGCAATTGTTTTACTTACAGTACAGTTGTATATCATCATATTAAAAAATAAAATATTTTGTTTCATGTAATGTGATTTGATGTTGATTAAAAATAGTAAGTTTTAATTAATTTGTCTTCCATTTTTCATTTCATTTTGAAGTTAGTAATAAGAAAGCTTTTAAATTTCAAGTAATTAAATTTTATTTTTAATCTTACAAAATTTAATGAACATTTTTTTAAGTATATTCCTTTAGTGATTTAAGTACATTAATTTGTTTGCAATTTTGTTGAATGGTGAACAAAATAGTTAAAAAATTTCATTTTTTATCTAGTAATTGTTTACTGAAATTGACAATTTCCTTTGCAAAGCAGAATATTTATTAATGATAAATATATAAATATATATACAAAGCTACATAGAGTGCTAATTAAAATCCAAAGGGACAGACTGAGAATACCACCTTGTAAAACATTTCTGAAGAATCAACTCTGAAATTAAAGTCATTAATATTTTATGTATTTATTAGTAATGTGGATTGTTGCATTATTGATTTTTCTGTATTTATAATTACATATTTTGTTTTAAACAGTTTATTAACTTTTAAAAGAACTCTGTATAAAGTAAAAAAATATTAATGAATATTTTTACATTTTGTGGAGGGACGAAGTCTGTTTTTATCCATACGTCTCCTTAAATATACAAAATTGCAGAGAATCTGTTCCAAATGAAACCATTGCCACTTCATTCTCCAAAGGTGAGTGTGGTGCTGGTTTACAGCTGCATTTATTGTTGATTCTTTCTTTTTTGAGGAAATAAGTCCTGAAACCTGTAGAAATATTGTGAATCTCTTGTGCAACCTACTCATTCTAGTGCTTCAAGAGCATGGATGTATGAATAGCACAGTTTTTATAAAAGATGGAATTCATTCCACATATTCCATTTTGAGAATGACAGAGTTATCAGTTGCCATTTTCCAACAGCTTGGCCACCTGACCTGAACTTTTGGGACTTAGAGCTGTGAGATCATCGAAAAATGTCTTATTTGTGAACTTAGCTGAGTTGGAAAAGTGTATTATGCTTACATTTCATAACACACCCCTGATATACTTTGATTTGTAGTAGAACATGCTTTTTTTTCATTTGCAGCTTATGGGGGGGGGAGTGGTGGACAATATATTGCAGATTTTTTAAGCAAATTGCATCAGCCCCAATGCTTTACCTCACTGCCTACTCTTCTGATTTTCCTTGCAGTCACGTCTTTTACTTAGCATCTTAAGTTTAGCACACGGCCATCAGTCAGTTTTTAAACAATTTTTTCTACCAGGCAAAATCAATTGTTTCATGTATACTTTTTTTTACGATAAATTTTTTTATCACAATAAAATAATGTTATGAAAAAATGTTTAAAATTAAAATAATGTAAGGATAAAGGTAGAAATTATTTAGGGTAACAATGTGGAAAAAAATTGTGTGTTAAACTGTTTTTATTTTAATCACATGGTATGCTTATACTGTTGAAACGAAAATCTTTGAAATTGTATTTGTGTTGCATCTAATATTAGTTCACTCTCTCCCTATATACGTATATAGTTCAAAATTTCAATCGTTAACAAAATACTTTCTATATTCATCCATTCAAATTCAAATAAATTTCTTTAAACTTGTAGTGGATGACACTCGGATGTTAATACAATTTTTTCAAATATTAATTCGTTAGTTTTTAATTTTAAATTTATTCTGTCGTAGTTACAACTAGCTGAAACAGATGGCGCCAGTACGTTTTTCTAACGAATGTGGGAATTTACATTAAGAATTTTTTTTTTTTACTTTTTATACATAAAAAAAAATCCCATTAAATGAGTGCAAAATCAAAGCTTTATTAAAATTGCAAGTTTTATGTATAATAATTACTAATATCTTGTATTATTTAAATTAGTGTATATCAAATTGAAATAAGAAGACTGTTTATTTCTAATTTTTGTCTTATTTATATTCCATTTTTAAGCATAATATTTTTCTAGGAATTACATTGAGCTTATGCAATTATGATCTGAAAAAGTATTCTAAATATGGTACATAAATATGCTGTAGTTGATAGAGAAAAAGAGATTTCATTTTTGAATGATTTAATTGTATTCCAAAACAACATTAAATAAAAACAAAAATTGTTAGGAATATTTATTTTTTGTATTAATTTCGTATTCTAAACAAACTGTTACTAAGAATTAAAGTTATGCAACTAGTATAATGATCACTATACTGTCCCTTGCCTATCAAGGAGCTGTAGCAGATATAAATTTAATGATACAGTTTTTATCAGATTCTCAAATCCAGATCATAGCTAAGAAAATGGGAAGATAGGCTTTGAATATCTAAATAAATAATATAATAAATGTTTGTAAATTAAATGTATGATCAAAATAATCGTTCTCTCACTACATGTATATTTAGTAAATGATAGTCTAATGTTTATTTTTGGAACTGATGCTTAAATTCTATTGAAACTGGAGGTATAAGTAATTTAAATGCCAGAAATAGTCAACCTTTTTACACTTATCGCCCATTTTTGTATCACTACTAAAATTTTTCACCGCCCATCAGTTTCACAGTATTAATGGTTAAAAAGCAAAATTACTGTACTTGTTAAAACATGTACAATGAAATACATTTATTGCGAAAACGCTTAAGACGAAATATTGGTTAACACGTCCCGACAAACTACTATGTATTTTCATGCATTTTTTTTCTCTTATCACTAAAATCGCTTAACACGAAAAGATTTTCCTTCTGGGAATGAACGAAAAACACCAGCCACGCACGCTTGATTTAAGAGGGGTGTGAAATGAAAAAGAGGTCATTTCACATGTTTCGTAGAAAGGAGACTAACGGCTTTGAAATACTCTCGGAATAGTCTATGACATGAGCCAATTTTGTTTATCTTGGCTACTTTCACCCTCCATCCCAACAAAGGCCGCTCAAAAACTGTGCATCTGTCAACAGTTGGTTTTGAAATTGTTCATGTTGAAGCATTTCATGTTTACTTGGTTCCAACAGTGAAAAATGAAGGGGATTTTTTCTCTGGGATGGTGTGGGGGTGCAATATCTTCCTTGAATTGGGGCATTTCGTTGGCTTCAGGGGAATGATCACAGGCGACCATTATCGAAGCATTCTCGCAAATCATCTTCACCCAATGCTTCAGAACCTCTCTCTGGGAGAACGCCCTGTGTTCCAAGAGGGCAACGCCTTTGTTCACACGTCTCGATGTGTTCAAACATGGGCATGATGATGAAGTAGTTCATCTAACGTGGTGTCCTCAGTCACCTGAACTGAACATCATTGAGTGTTTGTGGGTTTTTTGTGAACAAAGTGCGTGCGCGGTTTCCTTCTCTGTGTATGCTATCTGACCTCGGGACTGCCCTGCACGAGGAATAAGTGTGAATTCCAATGTACTGTGTTCGAGACCTTTATTAGTCAAGCCCACACGGTGAACGTGAGCTGTCATTCAGGCCAAAGGTGCCCCAACCCCTTTTTAATAAAAAATTTTTCATAGGTGTTCTTATTATTTTGTTCTATGGTTGTATCAGTTTACAAATATCTTTAAATAAAAAAAAAATAAAAAAAGTTTTTTTTTTTTTTTTTTTTTTTTTTGCAAAACGTTTTCATATTTACCTCTCGAATTTTTGTTTAGTTTCTTCATATCTAATTTCGTACTATAGCTCAAGGTAGTCAACAAATTAAGACATAATAAAGTCAACCTATAAAAGTTTTATTAGCCATGAAGTTGCAAACCAATATCATTAAATCTCTTGTAAATATCTGCGAATTAAAATCCATCATTCTTTACTGTTTTAACTGTTGGCACAGATTGTTCTCATTATTACCTTCAAAAAAATTTGTTATATTACCACATAATGCGGAACTAGTTTGATATCCGGGGTAATGGCGCCAAGCACTGCTTGTTGCTAGAATGGAATCCAATATGGCGGCCTAGCGGTATAATTTAATGATACACAATAATTTTAAAGAATTGTTTTGAAATGTATTTCAAATGAAGGATATAGGAAGAGATTGAGAATAACCTAGATCAATCTCAATAAATAATGAATATCAATATAATATAATAAAAAGTGACATGTACTAGCAGTAGCGCACACAGGAATTTTTCAAGGGGGCGGGGGGTCAGGGGTCGAAAGTTCACCATTCTTGTATCATGCTCCTTGTGATTTTGTCGATTTTCGGGAACAAAACACAGTAAAAAACTAATTTGTGAATAAATAATTAGCATTAATAAAATTAATCATTAATAACAAGTAATTAATTAAATTTTACGTACTATATACTTAGAATTATAATCAATCGGAAAAAAATCAAGGGCTTTGGGGGGTGCCGGACTTCTAGCCCCCCCTTGTGTGCGCCACTGTGTACTAGTAATAGTATTATAAGCAGAATATAATATAATTTTATCGTAATTATGAACACAATTATTAGAAATAATAATCATATAATATAATTTAATAGTAATTATATATAAAAAAGATAATCATATATATATATATATATATCGTATTGTAAAAAAATAATGCATATGAATACTCGTATTACATAATTATAAATAATAGCAAAATATGTAATAATAATTATAAATAAGTATTAAAAAACAATTATAAATAACGAATATTATATGTTACATATTGTAATAATTGCATTTTTATGTTACATTATTAATAAAATAATTACATAATATATTGTAAAATTAATAATGAATATCAATTACAAAGTACTGAAAGCTTGCAATATATAAAATTTGCACTGCAAGTTCCTTAAACGAATTTCATCGAACAAAGAACGTAAAAAAAAGCACTTTTAAAACGTAAAATGAAAATAAATGATTTATAGCGATAGTTAAAAGCACAACACTTATTCTTTTAAGAGAAAAAAAATATTCTAGTTCTCACTCATATTAGAAATATCCATATTCTCGAAAGTAGCACAAAATAAAACAGAAGACGGAAAAATAGAGAGAACAGTTACTCTGAAAATGGTTCAATTTTTAAAGAAATCGTCTGAAATTAATAGGGTTAGCGCGGGAAAAACCAGCAGCATTTATTAAAGGGAACTGGAATCTAGTCAGATTCCTCCGTCCCATATCTGGCACAACAGGAGAATTGCGTTGTGAACTTGACCAAGTGATTTCTGTTGGTGTTAGCGGTTTGAGGCTCTTTGTTATCGGGTTTTCCAGAAACCATGTTGGCGAAGGAAATTCCTTCAACAACATTGTTGCTGGTAAAAGTTTTGCTATTTTTATTTACTAGAGGGGCGCCTTTTTTGGGCTTGGGGAACTTGGGGCATTTTGTGTAGCAGGCAGTATGCCCGTACACTTCGCAATTAATGCAGAAGGGGTTTTCTTGGCGTTCCTTAATTTCACAATCTTTCGTTAGATGTTGTTTGCCACACTTTAAACATCTGGGGAGCATGTGGCAATCGGCTGCCGTGTGGAAGAAATCTTTGCAATTGAAGCATTGAGTGGTGCCTTTAACGGAGTATCCTTCAATTTTAACTTGCATGTGACCAACATGCTTGAGATCAAAAATTGTTAAATTTTCAATATTTCGGGGCAATGTGACGAGGTAGTATGGAAGTGGGAGTTTAGTCCTTTTGGAAATTAGTTGGTTACAGCTACAATCACTGTAACCCTGGTCTTCGAGATCGCTGATTATTTCATTGGGTTTAGTGCATCCTGGTAGTCCTTTAATGACGATTTTAATCGGTTTTTTATCTTTAGGTGGTAAAACGTAAAATTGGAATTCTTTATCTTCGTCCATAAAGTTAACTAAATCTCTATGGTCGTCATGGGAATCTAAGTTAAGTTTGATGTATTTTCCGGAAGATTTGGATTTTAATTCAGGGAATTTTTCTTTTAGTTGATTAAGTTGCTGTCTATAATTATTATCAATTTTTAAGAAAACTAGCAATGGGGGTTTGAGAACAGAAATTTCTGTTGTATTATCAACAGGAATATTGGGGTCTTGTGTGGTCCAGATTCACGAAGGAATTTTGAACCGTGATTGGTTCAAGTACTGGCGTTGGGGTGGTTGGTCGAGCAGTTTTGCTCGGGAAGACAACGTCGTCCGCATTGTTCTTGGTATTTTTCCTCTTTTTCTGGGGGTTATTAACATCTATTTTAGTTTTGTTAGGTTTAGTTTCTTTTAAATCTTTATTTTTGGCATCAAGTGCGGTATGATCTGGGCAATTTTGATCTAAACATGGGGGCATAGTCCTGAGCTCACTTACCAGCGAATCTCTTGCTTCAATGGCCTCTTTGAGGCTTTGTTGCAGTTGACGGTAAACACCGTGCTCATCTTTTCCTTTGTCGAAGGTAGCCAGAAATTTCTGATATCCTTCAATCATGGTGTCTTGATTTTTCAATCGAGTCATGGCTAGCCTGCGTTTACCACAAGCTGTGGTAGGTTCAGGTGGTTTGGGTGTTGCAGGTCTGGAAATGCTCTCCTCATAGGATTTGTAGGAAAGTGCTGGAGATGGTGGTGTCGGATCCATTTCTATATCACTCATTCTATCTGTCAACAACAGTCTACTCCCTTGATATCATAAGCCCTAAAAAGGGCTGCAAGGGACTTTACGAGATCTCTCTAGCAATATCACAGTGTAACACGAAAATCGTACGCGGACGTTCTGGGAAAAACCAATGAAAGTTATTTCTTATATATGCGTTATTCCCATGGTAACCTCATCACCAGACGATAAAAGTATCAAGGTAACCATATTGTAATGTTATCGCCCATCTTGGTGAACATAAACAACAACTTAGCACTATTACCCCGGATATCAAACTAACAACTATAATGCTACAAATTTTTAAAAAAAGTACCCTTTGGCAATCAATGAACTTCTGCGTGCAAAAGTAACTTAATAAAATCTACATTATTGTCCTGACAAAATTGTCCAAGCATTTCATCATTTTTTGTACTGGATTCGATCTTATTTAAAGCTCGATTTATTACAGTTGATGATAAATAGAAGCTTGAGCAGATGTTTTCCTGCGAGACACTGTCTGTGTACATACAATGAATTTATAAAACATTTGGCACTTCTCCTTTCAAACTAGCAAAAATCGACGATAGTGACCCACCATTGATGGTGCACCATGTTTTTTCGTGTTAAGATTTCACAATATATTAAATGTAGGAGATCTTTTATCTGTTATGAGATTTATTGCGAATAGCATTTCTTTTCTGAAAGTATTGTTTTCAGCAAAATAACATACATATACCATCAAACAATATTATCTGCAATGGTGTGGGGACACTGAAGAGTTTTGGAGTTTAACATAAGAGGGCTGTTCAGAAAGTATCGAGACTGAATTTATTATGCAAAAACATACATACATAAACAGGTTTTGAGTCAATCTCTTTCGAAATATGCTCCATTGGCAGTAACACACTTGGCCCAACGATGTTTCCAGTCCTCGAAACATTTCTGGAACTCAGACTTCGAGATGGCCTGAAGCTGCTGTGTCGAATTCTGTTTTATGGTTTCAATGTCCTGAAACCGGTGTCCTTTTAAGGTGTTTTTGATCTTGGGAAAGAGGAAAAAATCAGGAGGTGACATATCCGGCGAGTAGGGAGGATGTGCTACTTGGATTGTTCCGTGTTTTGTCAGGAACTACTGCACAAGATTGGCGGTGTGCGCTGAGGCTCCGTCATGATGAAGCACCCAGCGAGAGGACGCCCACAACACTGGTCGTTTTCTGCGAACAGCCTCTCTTTATCTCCTCATGACGTCCAAGTAGAATTCCTTGTTCACTGTCTAGCCCTGGGGAGCGTACTCATGATGAACAATTCCATCTGCATCGAAAAACACAATCAACATGATTTTGATCTTTGATCGCACCTGTCGTGCTTTCTTTGGCCGAGGAGAACCGGGGGTTTTCCATTGTGACGACTGCTGCTTTGTTTCGGGATCGTATCCGTAAACCCACGACTCATCCCCAGTAATGATGAGCTTCATGAACTCCGGATCGTCACTTTCACTTTGAAACAAATCAGATGATGTTGCCAGTCGTTGGAATTGCTGATCATCAGTGAGAAGACGCGGCACAAACTTTGCAGACACTCGGCGCATGTTCAAGTCCTTTCTCAAAATTTCATCACATGATCCTACGGAAATGTGACACTCTTGTGCAATTTCTCGGACTGCTAAACAACGATCAGAGTGCACCACAGCCTTCACTTGTACAATCTTGTCCTCATTGCGAGAGGTGGACGGGCGTCCAGAACGGGGATCACTGTTCACTGATTGACGACCCTCCTTGAATCGCCGGAGCCACTCGAAAACCCGAGCACGACTCATCGCCTCCTCTCCAAATGCTGTTTTCATCATCTCGTAGGTTTTGGTGCCCGTTTTACCGAGCTTATAAAGCAAAACTTGATACAAATTCGCTGATCCGTGTTTTCACACATTTTCTTTTTTCGACGACCGCACGCAAACACTCCACGTGAAAGAAGTCAGTGTGACTGAACGGCGCGCTGTACAGACCTACCGATTTTTGTGAGACAAGGTGAAATATGCTCGCACATGATGCGCACAGTCCCTCCGCTAGGGGTTTTCTGGAATAAATAGAATAAATTCAGTCTCGATACTTTCTGAACAGCCCTCGTATTTATATATGAAGGAAGGAAGATTCGCGCGCGTGATCTGAGCACCTTCTGTGACAAAATAACATAAATGATTTTAAAAATTCAAAGTAAGAAAAAGAAAGAAAAAAAGGGAGGGGGAGGGGAGAAGTGCTTCAGTATTGGGCAAAATTTCTTCTGCTTACCTACCATGAAGCCTGAAATACCCACAAGTGGGCAGTCCAAACCAACATTGAAATGTCCCAGGATGATTAAAATTTGTACTTCCGAGTTTTTTTAAAACATTCAAACCTAAGCTAAGGGTCTCCAATCGTATAGTTTCCCACGGCGTAGGACAAGAATTGTGTTTGGCTATTTGTAACATACTCTAACAAAGCGGCAATGAATTACAAAAAAAAGAAGAAAAAAGTACCAGTGTGTATTTAGTATACTAAGGAACTTAAACAATAAAGTTTATTATAAGACCAGGAATAAGAAATTAGTGGTATGTTTGCTATTATATATATTTTTGAGACACTAATGCTTCAATTATTCAGTTCAATCAAAGCAATTGCAATTCTATCAGTTCTCAAGGGGTCCATTAAATATTTTGGTTCTAGTTTTATTTTTCGTGTGCTGTGCTTCCTTGAAAATGTTACAAATGAGGTGATTCTGAATAGCAGAGACATGACTAATATCGGGAAATTTCTTTGCAAAAAACGTTTTTTAGGTAGGAGATAGGATGAAAGATGATTGTGAATTGTGATTGTGACAGAATGACTGTTCAACTTTTCTACTTGTTTTTCTTGATGTGGAAGAGAGATTCGTCTTTTTCCCCTCACCTTCATATACATTTTGTAATGTTGACATTCTTGCACAAACTGTCCTTCATTGATGCCTTTGAGGTAGCTTAGAGACAAGTACTTTGCTTATTTTGTCATATCTTCTTGCTACTTTTCGTGAGAATATCTGAATATCTAGAATCTTGTCTTGAGATTTCGTAGCGGTGGAACGTTCGCTGTAATTTTAATTTCTTTCTTTTTTTTTCACCCTTCAATTTTGCGCTCTATGCACGTGCCCAAGCCTCAGGTGGCCCTGGGTCTACCGTGATCCCATCGCATCTCTATTTGACCTCAAAGACAGCATAGAACGCCATGTGCACTACATTCCCCAGTTCTTGCTGCTTTCAACAGTCGAACATGCGATTTTACGCTTCCAGATGGTAGCAGATAATGGTAGGCAGTGTATCCAGCATGTTTTGTAAACTTTTGTAGATTATTTATAAGTTCTCAATAAAGCTATGATACGCCACCTAAGGATGGTTTCTGAAACTCATTGGTTTTTTTTAGGGTTTGATAAAATTCCCTTCATTTCATTCTACCATTACCCAATTTACATGCAATTCCGCTGTATAGGTTTTTCTACAGAATGCTCGAAAGTTTCAAGTTTAACTTGAACACCCATTATAATGCTCCTTGAGCCCATGCTTGGAGGGTCAATTTTTGCAAAACCCATTTTGTAGTGGGTCTATTTTCCATGAAAGGTACATGACCATCAAGTTTTAAGAATGTATGTTAAATTGTTCAAAACAGGAATACTTATCTATAACGCTACCCTCGCAATGAACCTTAGGGATTAATTTTCGTAAAATTCATTTTGGAATGGATCTCTACACCGCAGAAGGAACGTGGCAACTAATTATTATATTACTAATTATAATATACTAATTATCATATACTAAATTATATATGTATGTCTCATAGTTCAAAAAAGGGAATATTCAATTATAACGCCCCTTAAGCACCCACAACGCCTCTTGGAAGTCGATTTAAAAAACCTCTTCTGTAGCGGATCTTTATTCCATGAAAGGGATCTACCACCTACCAAATTTTAATTCTGAAGGTCTAATAGTTTAAAAACTGAAATATTTACCGATAACATCCTTTGGGGTTGATTTTTGGAAAACCTCTTTTGTATCGAAATTCCACTTCATGAAAGGAGCACTTACCAAATTTTAAGTCTAACTCTAATAGCTTAGAAATGGAAATAATTATCTATAACGCCTCTTTAGCCCTTGCATCGCCCCTTGGGGGTCGATTTCCGCAAAACTCATTTTGTAGTGGATCTCTACGCCATGAAAGGAATCTACGTACCAAATTTCAAATCTGCGACTAATAGCTTAAAAATGGAAATAATTATCTATAACGCCCTTTTAGCCCTTGCAGTGCCCCTTGGCAAAACCTATTTTGTAGTGGATCTCTACTTTATGTGTGTGTGTGAATGGAACATACTTTCCAAATTTCAAGTCTGTAGGTTTAATAGTTGAAAAATGTGATTATTTATCTGTAACGTCCCAACTCCTCTTGGAGTTCGGTTTTCGCAAAATCCGTTGGATCTTTACTCAATGGGAACGCGCCTACTAAATTTGCAGTCTGTAGGTTCAATAGTTCCTGAGATATCGTGATGAATGAGTGAGTCGCTTTTCTCCTTTATATATATAGACTAGCCGTTACCCACCCGCTTCACTGGGTATTTCACGATGTTGTATATATGTATACTGTTTACATATATATTAATTATTGATATCTAGCATTAAGAATTCGATTGTATTGAAAAATATATTTATAGCTATTACACACTCACCCCTTGATATAAAAAGAACATAAATTATAATATCTAATTTCTAATTATATCTAAAATAGAAGTAGAAAGATTTTTTTCGCTCACTTAACCTAATAATCAAGTGGATTTACACCAAAGCAACTTTCAGTGGATCTCTACTCCATAAAATAAATACATGCGTGCTAAATTTCAAGTCTAAATCTAACAGAGCAAAAACGGAATTTTTATCAGCAATACGTCGTTGACGGCATTCTTAGCGGATTCCAATTCAACAAAAGAAACATGCAAACCAAATTTTATTATTATAGTCTTAGCAGTTCAAAAACGGGAATTTTGTCTATCAATACGCCCCAATAACTCTTTCCACTTTCCCCTTTAGATGATTTCCGTAAAATCCATTCTTAGTGGAACTCTATTCAACTAAAGAAAAGTGCTCAACAAATTTCAAGTAAATGAGTTAAATTCAAAAACAGGAATTTTTCTATAACACGCGTTAATCCCTCGCAACCCCATTCCTTTGGGGGTCCGTTTTCGCAAAAATCTTTGTAAAAGGAACTTTATTCCGTGGACGGAACTACTGCTTCTAATTTTCAAGCAGGTGGTTCTGTTAGTTGAAAAGCAGAAATATTTATCAATTACGCCCCTTAATCCCCCTCAGTGACCCTTGGGGATCAATTTTCCCCAAAACTATTTTGTAGCGGATCTCTACACCATGAAAGGAAATCGCTTACCAAATTTTAAGACTGTACGTCTAATAGTTTAAAAATGGAAATAATTATCTATAACGCCCCTTAAGCCCGCAACGCCACTTAACAAACGATTTTCACAAAACCCATCTTATAGCGGATCTCTACTTAATGAATGGAATCATCTTACTAAACTTCGAGATTTTACGTCTAATAGTTTAAAAAGGAGTTAAATGCCTATAACGCCACTTAATTCTTTACAACGTCACTTGGGAGTCGATTTTGACAAAACCCTTTTTGCAGCGGGTCTGTACTCTATGAAAGGAATCCGCTTACCGAATTTTTTTAAGACTGTACGTCTAATAGTTTAAAAATGGAAATAATTATCTGTAACGCCCCTTAAGCCCCCGCAACGCCACTTAGAGGTCGATTTTCGTAAAAATCATTATGTAGGGAATCTCTACTTAATGAAAGAAAACTGTGTACCAAGTTTCACGACTGTACATCTAATAGTTTAGTAATGGAAATGATTATCTATAACACCCCTTAAACCCCCGTAACGCCCCTTGGGGTTTAAACTGCGCAAAATCCGTTCTTAGCTGACGTCTACTCCATGAAGGGAACCTACCTACCAAATTTCAAGTCTATAGGTTTAATAGTTCCGGAGATATCGTGATTAGTCAGTGAGTCAGTGAGTGAGTGAGTCGCTTTTCTCCTTTATATGTATACACTGGTGTGCAAAAATTAAGGACGAGACGGTTTTTTCAATATAACTTTGTACAAAAGCTTTCCAAATCAACACATTTAATACCGTAAGATCCCCAATACGTAAGGACATGTGTACTGTAAGCAACACTTACTAAAAGAGAAATCAGAGGGATAAAAAGAAGCTTTATTGAAAAAGTAGCACGGAGCGCAATGCGACTGAAGGCCGAAACATCCCTGTGATGGGTGTCCAGCAAGAAACATCCGGTCTTTAGTAGGGGATATGATCTCCCCTGACTGCTAGGCAGGTTTCACAGCCTTTGCCCATGCTGAGAATGAGGTGTCAATGAGTTGTTGAGGCACTGCTGCCCATTCGTCTTGCAGCGCCAATCGAAGCTCCCGAATCGTTACTGGTGGTAAGGTACGAGCTGCCAAGCGTCTGCCTAGAAAATCCCATACATGCTCGATGGGATTGAGATCCGGAGATCGTGCCGGCCAATCCATACATTCAATATCCTCACTCTCTAAGAGCTGTTCGGCAGCTACTGTGCGATGACATGGTGCATTGTCGTCCATGAAAAGGAACTGCAGACCCATAGCGCCTCCAAAAAGACGCACATATGGAAGAAGAATCTCGTTACAATAACGGGTCCCGTTGACTGAACCTGCGTCGAAGATGTGAATGTCTGTTCGACTACCAAGCATGATGCCTCCCCAAATGAGAACACCGCGACCTCCATACCTGTCCCTTTCAATGATGTTCGAGGGATGATTGCGGCTTCCCCGCTCTCTCCAGATGAGTATGCGATGAGAATCGCTACTCAAACTAAATCTGCTCTCATCTGTAAAGAGTACTCGTCCCCATTCATTGTCTCTCCAATTCCGGTGTTCCCGGCACCACAGAGAACACCTTCTCCGATGGGCAGGCGTTAAAGGTACACACCGTACAGGGCGTCGTGCAAACAGACCACCACCGTGCAGTCTTCTGACCACGGTAAAACGCGATATCGGTCGTCCAGTCGCCTGTGTCGTGTGTCTAGCGATTTCTCCCGCTGTCTGCCGCCTGTTTCTTCTGGCCTGTAAGACAATGCACCGATCATCTGCGGGTGCGGTTCCTCGTGGACGACCACTACTGAACCCCCGGATAGCTGTTCCTGTAGTTTGAAATTGTCTCCAAAGTCGTGAAACGATGCTGTGAGCAATTCCGAACTCTGCAGCCACACTTGTCACACTGCGGCCTTCCTCCAACTTCTCCCAATGATTCGACCTCGGGTAAAAGCATCCAGATGTCGTCTAACAGATTGATTATTCGCCATTTCTCGCTGAGGCAGCAACTCGGTGTGATTTTAACTGCTATACGGCGTGCAATCTCTTTGCCAGAAATACTGATCTTACACCGACAACATGCTTTATACTACTCAGACACTCCCCCATTACGTCTACCTGCATATCAGCGCATGTGCTACCGTATATCACCTTACTTAATCTCCTGATTGGTCTTTCTGTCCGCTCTGCCTCTTCGTTCAGCTGATATGCTAATTTTTCGACTTCGTCCTTAATTTTTGCACACCAGTGTAGATTATTGCTTAAGAATGTGTTGAATTTAAAGAGTTACATCTATATATATAAAATTGAATGTGTGTCTGTCTGTACTCGATAGATTCAAAAACCATACATCCAATCGCCGTGAAAATTTGGGAAATTATTAGGTAAATCCCCGGGAAGGTTTTTGAAACTTTTCATTTCGGAACTCACTCTAAATTTTTTAAAATTTAATTTTTAAGGGATTTTTTGGTGTTATGACTTCATATGATGTCACGATTCTCTCTGAATGCGAAAATTTAAACTTTACACATAGTTTTTTTTCCCGAATTATTACATGTTTTTACTATAGTTATGTTTATTGGTTGTTATAATTATCTATTTTTTGTTCTTTTATACGTATATACATAATTGGGATTATTTTTCAAATAAATCATTCTTTAAATATTATTGTTTTAACAACTCAAATTTTGTTTTGTAGTTTTGTCAACATTCCGATATCTTTAACTCGCGTTGTTTATAATTTTCCTCATACTGTTCCATGCATATTCCAACGCAATATTTGGCGAAATTAATCGACGGAATTTGTAATAAGTATGTTTCTATATTTTAAACAATTTTTTAAATTTCGTTTGATGTTATTGAAATACAAATGGCAAAATTTAGATTTTCTGATATATATTTTGAGTCATCAGAATAATAACCTTTATTATTGCATTGCAGAAACTCGAACTTAGGTCATTGTACTGGCCAAGCAAACGCAGTGCGAGGGGTAGTTGCTCATCCAGTTGCAAATTAACTTTAGTATTGTGTGTATATTGTTTTCCAATTTATTTTTTAGCTCAGGATATGTACTTTGAATAATTTTTATAAATAAAGTACTAATTTTAATTCTTTACACTATGGATTTGTTTGGCATGATTTCAAAATCTCTCCACAAATGAGAAGCGTACCGATTAAATCTTCCACCTATTTTATCTTTCTCCAATAATTCTAAATTAAATTAATATATAATATTTTTATCTTTTGGTACTTATGTTTTTTTTAGTCGACCATTTTCCTAAAATTACAAGACATCGACAAATGTTGCAATATGCATTCAATAATGGAAAATCATTCTATGCCTGTTTGTGTACAATAATAATATTTTTTTTTGTACTTGGCAGTGAATTTTTCCACTAAATAATTGTTGAAATTTCTACAAGTTGGGGCAATAACATTAGACTCTCAAAAGACCTATTTTGTGTGATTTCAAAATTTTATTTGGTGTTACTGTGAAATACAAATGGAAAAATTAAGTTTTTCTGATGTATATTTTGTGTTTGTTTTGGTATTTATGCATTATCGCAACCATATTGCCAACATTAGCCCTTGGTTGCCAATTTACCGTGTATGACACATACAAAATCGGGGTTGACAGTTGCAATAGTACCTAAGTAGCTTTGTTTGGAACTGTTTTTGGTGATTTCATCAAAATATTGATAATTTGTTATTAATAATTTGTTTTCGATAGCTTTTTATTATTTAAGTTTGTTATAGCTAGCTGTACCGTGCCATTTTTTTCATTGGCTCAGTCTGGTTAAAAAGAAAGAAAAGAGAAAGCACACATTTTTAATATTATCTTTATCCGCTTGCACTTGAGGTATGAATTTTTTTGTAATTTGTTAACAAAATACTCCCAAAAATATGCGTGTTCAATTACAACAAGATGAATCTTCTGAACGATTTGCAAAACAATTGTTGGATATTGGGAATGGTAAAATGGAAATTGTGTGTGATGAATCCACACACACACACTGCATTACATTACCAGAAAACTTTTGTCACATTGTAAAATCCACTGATGAATTGATTGCCAAAGTTTTCCCAAATTTATCCCAGAATTATAAAAACAATCAATGGGTTAGTGAGCGCGCTATATTGGCAGCCAAAAACATAGATGTGAATTTAATAAACTGCTCAATTCAAAATAAAATACCCGAAGAAGAAACAACATATAAATCCATAGATACTATTGTCAATCAAGACGAATCAGTTCATTATCCAATAGAGTTTTTAAATTCATTGGACCTACCAGGAATGCCACCACATATTTTATCTTTGAAAATTGGTTCCCCAATCATCCTTCTACGAAATATAAATCCACCGCGACTAGGCTATCAGTAAAAAAATAATGAATAACATAATTGAGGCAACCATTTTAAATGGAAAACACAAAGGGTATTACTACCACGCATTCCCATGATACCAACGGATACTCCATTTCAATTCAAACGTCTACAGTTTCCTGTACGACTAGCCTTTGCAATGACCATTAACAAAGCACAGGGACAATCATCCCAAGTATGTGGATTAAATTTGATAAATCTATGCTTCTCATATGGACAGCTGTACGTTGGGTGTTCACAGGTTGGAAGACCATCAAATTTACTTGTTCTTGCACCAGATAGGAAAACTAAAAATGTTGTATATTTACAAGCATTACATTAAAGTTCACCATCAATCATCAAATATCATTCATTTCATGATGATATTTAATAAATACATGTTAGGTAACAGACAATCGTGCTTTCATGTCAAGAAATATGCAAAAAGGGCAGCCTTATAAGAAGCCAGCTTTATGAAAGGTTACAGAAGTTGATTGTAATTGCTGATAGAAGGTGTTTAAAACTTTCGTACAATTTTTAATCAAGAGGCGCACGATTAAAGTGGTGTGGGGAACATGCAATTTGAATGTGTCTGACTGGGGCAATGTCATGTTTACTGATGAGTCAAGATTTGCTCTGGAGCCAGATGACAAGTGTATAAGGATGTGGCGTGAACGAGGAACACGCAATCGGCCCCAAAACATCACTGAACATCACGCATTCCAAGGCAGAAGCATTATGGTGTGGGCAGAGATTTCATTAGGAGACCGCACCGACCTGCACATCTTTAAACGGGGTTCTGTGACGGCTATCCGGTATCGAGATGAAGTCCTAGAATCAATTGTGCGATTGTGTGCTGCAGCAGTTGGCCCTACTTTTGTTTTAATGGACAATAATGCACGTCCCCATAGAGCTGACATCGTGGATGACTATCTGAAGAGAAGGGATTGCGCGTATGGCGTATCTTCACGTTTCCCACCTCCAGCCACTCTTATTGAACTGGAAATTGCTCTACAAGAAGAATGGCAATTGCTTAATTCTGCGGTGGTTTACCACCTAATTGAAAGCATGGTCAGAAGGTGATACCATATACATACCGGACCCAGGTGATACCAGATGATGGGGGAATCACATACCTTATTAATGTCCTGTTTTTTTTACTTTATGCTATTTTCACTTTATACATAATTCTGTTTAAGTCTCCAGTATGTCATTATCTGATAGCTTACAAAAACTTAATATTGTTCTCATTTCTGTATATAATTATTGATTTTGTTTTATGTATAAATATATATGCTACTTTACTGCCGAATTTTGTGTCAATAAAAGCAGTATGTCATTTCAATGGAATTTTCTTTTAAATTAAGTTTAAAACAATATACGCATTATTCTATTGTATAAAAGTATTTATTTTCTCCAAAAAGTTGCTCATGTAAGTGTTTTGATGTCGGGCAACACCGGGTATATCAGCTAAATGCTTATAAATCAACGGAATGTTAAAATTTTGTTTATGATGCTGAAGGTATTTTTAATGGGTATCTCATAAAGATTATGTGCTGATTATTTTTATTATAAAACATGGGTTGGTCAATTCCTGCGTATTAAAATTGGATAAAAAACAGCAGAGGGATATTAAGAAACTTTTTACAAGTGTAATTTTTTGACACTATTTATTTCATGATGTTTTATTTACAAATCGACATTCCCTCGTTAAAAAATGTATTAAAAATCGTTGTACTTTTTCTTTCTTTGTCAGTCTTGGGCACCTCCTACCAACATTAAAAGAAACATGAATATGTAGACAACGTCAATGTAAATATGAATTGCCGCAAATATGTATTCTTCTGGATTTATTTCCACGTGTCTGCCTCCCATAAGCATTTGTACGTCGTATGCCAAGTACTGGAAAGAAAAATGTTAGGTTTTTTGAAAGTATTTCGGTTACATTATTTTTTGACGATGTCAATACTAATGTTTTGTAGTCATGTTGGGTACTCACCAGGATGAAAACAATGGCACCGAATCCTGCGTAGATCATTGTCATTGCCTGCAAAAGTGAAACAAATATAATTTTTCTGTAGGTATACAAACAATTTGTAAAGTTTCTAATAATAAAAGGAAAGAATTGCTTTGAAACTTCTAACAATATTTGTAAATTTTTGTTACCCATCATGTCGTAAGAATTATTTTTTTAATTTGTTTAAATTAAATCTTAATATCAGTCAAAATTAATCTTATTGAATTATATATATATAAAATAAAAAAATATTTTGTGTGTGTTTCTCCCTTCCTCAACTAGTTTTTTTTTCGTTAATTTGCTTAGCATTTCCCTATTGAATTATTCCCTTTTTTGCTTAAAAAAGTTCTAATAACAATTAAATTTTTACAAAACATTTTCGATGTATCAGTTTTTAATAAAATTTATTTCTCTATTAAATGAACGGAATTTTTTATATTTGATACAATTTCATTTCAAAACTTGTACTTTGACATGACTTTTTAAAATATTTGATATTTTTTTACAATATTAAATAGTCTTTATAAGAAAAATTATTTATATTGTCTTAACTGTTAAATAGAACGTAGAGCACATGTGTTTACAAAGTATTTTCCTATAACTACGCAGCTCACTCGCACCTGCATGTCTACGTAATCAACTCTAAAATTTTCCTCTTTGTTTAGATACTTTAGTTTTACAATTCGAAACATTCGACTAAATATTTGTTTCAAACATTACTGTTAATTTTGAACACCAGCGTGAAATAATGAAGGTTGCTCCACTTTGAATCCAAATGAGTCAGAAATTTTTGTGGAGATTTTTATTCTGGAAATTTAGAAAATAATAATTCAATTTCCAAAATCACGCTTTGCTTGCACACATTAGAGTAGTGTGCAAGCTCTGTACCACTTGATATATGGACTGGTACCGGTCCATGTATCAAGTGGTACCAGGCCACCCAAAGAGGGGGGGACATTAAATTATCTCCATTTTATTTACTATAATGTATTTCTCTAGGGTTTGTGTTACTTTCCATGGAAGTCATTTTATATTCCATGTTAAATAATTTTATACTCATTTTTTGATGTAACTGTATTTAATTCTAAAGGCATATTTAAATACAATTAAAATAAAGTTACTACATCAAAACAATCTAAAATATAAGCAATTAACATCCTACCCTCAGAGGGCCACCGTAAAATTATCAAACGTTGACCGGTCCGTGGCCATAAAAAGGTTAGAGACTAATGCATTACAGGACTTCTGGTTTTAAAATTTATCTTTGTTATTGTTTCTAATGCCACCTGTCTGTCGTAGTCAGATCGAGGCCCACGAAGTTCATCGTGGCAAGGGGCTAGAAGTACGCCTGTCGTTGGCTCTGGCCTTGAGCACCATACAGGTGACAGTACGAATTAGCTCGGTGAAATTCCTCGAAGAGACGATAGATGGCGACACCACCGATTTCCACCTCCACAATTTAGGCATGGAACTGAAGGGGAGGGAAATATTCTCCAGTCCCCTGCTCTCGTAATTCAGCCCACAAGACTTTAGGACCCACTGATTTAACGAGCACGTACTCCGTGTGTGCTTGGAGGGTATTTGGTGGCATCGAACCCAGGCCTTCCGGTCTTTAACCAGTAGGCTACCCACTGCCAAAAAAACTCATCTTTAAAAATAATGAGCGCTAAAACTAGTTGTCCTCTAAATAACTAAAATGCGTTGTTGATAAAAGAAAAAAACATTTAGAGGGGAAAAAACTCAATATGTGGATTGGTTTGATTCCCCAAGAACAGCTGAGAGAGAGAATCCATTAGAAATTCAAATAATCACTTATTTTTCCAAAAGATTACTCAGAGCTTTTTTACAATTGATTTTGTGTATAAAATGTTAGTTATTGTTCACTTACAATTGAAAGTTACAGTTAAAGTAAAGAACGAACTTTTACTGGTCAATTCTTGATGACATACATATAAATATATTAGTCCTATGTTATAGCTTTGCCTCCCCCGAACTAGAAAATTATAGAATTATTTCGAATGCCGTATTATTTGTCACCTATTGTCAAGTTGTTCTAAAGAGGTGATAATCTCTGGAAGAAATATTTATCTTTTCATTCCTTCTCCAAATGAGATAGTTGTGTGTTTTTCCTCATGTGTACTGTGTGATAGCTTACAGGGGGCTGTGGTAGCCCAGTGGTTAAGGCATAGGATCATGGCAGGCATGTCGTGAGTTCGAACCGAGTATCACTGAAGACCCACGGTGTAGGGGAGGGACGCACGTTAAATCTGTCGAGAGCTTAAGCGTCCTCCCGTTGGTGTGGTAGCTAGGAGCTGGCACAGCTCAGGTGCCGTCCTCGTCACTTTGACCATGGCTCAAAATTACGAGGTCCGTCGCCAAAAGCCCTTGTGTAGCTGAACAGTGCGACGTTAATATTCACTCACTCACTACGATAGCTTCCAGGTACAGAAACACAAGCCATAAGTCCGTGAACATATGTTATAACATGATGGAATCTTTTTTTTCTTAAGTTTGAGTCTACAATTTGGAACCAGTAGATTCTAAAGGTACTGTTGTAGTGAACAGGCATTCATATTCAATTTCTTCAAGCCTTAGTGTTGAATACTAATCCTTCATTTTGTATTACTGCACGTTTTCTACCGGTGTTTTTTTTTTTTACTCTCATTTCTATTTATCTATTCCTTTGTCCAGAAGGGATACATCAAGGCAATTCGAAAACTTAGATTGCATTGGAGTGCGTTTGACCAACAAAACTAAATGGCCGTTGCCTTTCCTAGCTACCAATTTGGCGGTATTGAGTTGTTGGAACATCAAATTCAGTATTCTGAAACATTCAAATATATATTTTTTTTCTAATCTCCTCTTTACATAATTTTTTGTTCCTTTTAAACTATTTTTATTTTAACTTTTTAAATACGCCTAAATAAATGTCTAAAAGAGTGGAATATTTGCTTTTTGATTCCTTTTCCCTTGGCTAGGCATTTTCTAATGATTTATTTCAAACAAAAACACATATAAAAAAAGGAATATTTTCATTTTTAAAATTGTAGATGAAGATCACTTTACATGCTCTCGAACAAAAATCGCAATGATACCATACAGGAATAATATCAACAGTAGAATGCATAGCATGCCGCCACAAGTCGTGAAATCAAACTGAAAATGAAGAAAATAAAAAAAAAAAATTAAAATGGTTTATTACTGAAGTAAATATAAAAATATGAGTGAAAAAAGAATATAAAAAATGTTAAATAATCATTTTAAAGTTAAGTTTTTAATTATAATCCGTATTTATTAACTTTAGAAATGTTACATGATAGTGGTGGATTATAAAACAAATCAGGGATTTCTGTGTAGAAAATGGATGTCACACATATTGCATCGATATTTTGAGTTTAGTCATAAAAAATAGAGTACATAAGTTATTTTCAATTATCATCTTTAAGCATTAAAGGTTGAATATTGAAAAGGAAAATAGATAGCACTTAAGTCAAATAATAATAGTTATTATAATCACACCATAATCTAAATCTGAATTCCGTGTAGATCACAAAGTTAACACAGTATGTGACTGACCAGCCTCTTCAACGACGCACGAAACAGCCGGGGCGAAAAACCAGACAGTAATATCTGTGGAGCTCAACATCACACAAATACACCAGCTTTAGCTCACGAAGATAGCAGTTTCTACTGCAACATTCAGGGGTATTTTGGCTCCAAAGGTAAAAAGACTTTCTTTCCTTAAATCTTAGTGCATATACGCTTTAAAGGCGGGGCATTAATGATATTGAGGTCCCCAGTTGCTTTTGAAATTGAACACAACTACCCCTGAGGAAACCTCACACTTTCATGGCACATGATCACACACTTACAAGTGATCGTGCGAACCTACTCTTTTGACTTACCCACAAGTATCACTTAGCCCCTGGGGTACGCGTATCCCACTTTGGAGACCACTCTGCTTTAGATACTGGATCAGATTCCCTCAGATATACGAGGCATATCCAGAAACTTAGTTCCGTTTCTATTTATATCCGCTCCAGCGCAGCGATCGCAGTTACGCGCATGCACGGCAGACGCTCAGTATCAAGGAGAAGAAGCACACACACACACACACATGCGTCATTTTTAGATCACTGTCAGCCACGTACGCTTTGTTGTGCTTGTTTACAATGTCGGTGTTGATTGAAAATCCCGCTGCGTGCGAAATCAGATGTAATTCGTTTTCTGAATGCTAAGAAAGTGAAACCAATCGAAATTTATCGGCAAATTTGTGAAGTTTACGGACAAAATGCGATGAGTGATTCAATGGTGAGAAGATGGGCCCGACATTTCAATGAAGAACGCAGTGAAGTGCACGATGAAGAACGAAGTGGGCGTCCATCTTTGATTACAGAAGAACTGGTTCACGCGATTGATGAGAAGATCAAGGAAAACCGTAAGTTTACAATTAGTGCTCTCGCTATGGAATTTCCACAAATCTCAAGATCAGTAATGCATGAAATTGTTACTGGCAAACTGAAATTTCATAAATTTTGCGCACGTTGGGTGCCAAAAATTCTTACTGAGTCTCACAAAACAAAACGGATGGGTTGTGCACTTGAGTTTTTGACCCATTATCATGAAGGCGGCGTAGATTTTTTTGTCACAGATTGTCACAGGAGATGAAACGGGTTTCTTATGACACCCCTGAAAGTAAGCGGTAATCAATGGAATGGAGGCACACTTCATCCCCAACAAGGGTTAAGCCGAAACACATCTTGACACCTCGAAAAATCATGTGCACAGTGTTTTGGGACAGCAAAGGCATCTTACTGATTGATTTTTTACCGCGAGATCAAACAATCAATGCAGCTGTTTACTGCGAGACACTTAGGAAATTGCTCCGCGCAATACAGAATAAGCGCCGAGAATTTCTGTCAAAAGGTGTTGTTTTTCTTCACGACAATGCACGACCACACACTGCAAATGTGACGAAAGCCCTCCTACGAGGATTTGGCTAAGACGTCTTTTTGATCATCCTCCGTACAGCCCTGACCTCGCTCCTAGCGATTTTCATCTCTTCTTACATCTCAAGTCTTTCGTTGCCAGTAAACACTTCAACAATGACAAAGAGCTGAAAGAAAATGTGTCCAACTGGTTGAAGACATAGGCGGCAACCTTCTATGAAGAAGGCATAGAAAAACTTGTGCCACGATATGACACATGCCTAAAAAACTTCGGCAGTTATAGGGAAAAGAGTTTTAAATTTTTGTCCAATAAATGTTTTTTCTGTATCTGTATACAATTTATTTTTATTACCAAACGGAACTTAGTTTCTGGATATACCTCGTATATAATTTTTTCATTTAAGGAAAACATCTGAGCCAACAATTATAATTGCTGTCTTACTGATTCTGGAGAATTTCTCTGGAACTAACTGGTTAGTAATTCCAGTAGAGTTAGAACAGCATACTTCGTGCAAAGTTGCACATTAAAAAACACTGATCTGAAAAGTAGGTTTGATAGAGAAAAATTGATTTCATATTCAAATTCAGAAGTTCAAATATAGCTGAACTCAGTTAAAAAAATTCAAACCATATCAAATATTTTAAAACCCTTATTAATATTTTGTTGACACACATACTATGAGCTATTTATTGAAGGTTTTTAAAGAGTTATGAGGAGAGTTCAAATACACTGATGGAAATAAAAAAATCCGAACACACACACATACCAATCACTGGAATTTGAACGAGATTGTGTAATAAGTTCGTAATATTGTAGAAAGAAAAAAGCGGATTTTCTTTCTACAATATTACGAAAAGACATGGCAATAATGTGTTCACTGTTCATGAATGTTGGTAGCAGTGGTCAAGGGAAGATATTGCTTTAAGAAAGCCTGGTGGCCACGTGGCAAACCTAAGAGGGAAGGTCACCATGTTCGGCGAATAAATTTGGTGCATCGTACCACGTCTGCCATAAAAATTCGAGTTGCAATTGACTGCGCAGTAACATAACAAACTGTTAAATCGTTTACTTCAAAGACAACTTCAAGCCAGACACTCTACAGCGTGAATTCCATTTGCTCTGAGCTACTGCGGTTTGTAACGTCTGTGGTGCGTCGTGTCAAGCTCGAGGTGTTGACAGTAACAAACGGAGCACCTGATCTCCGAAGAGGTCTTAATCTCCTATCGAACACTTGGGGAGTAGCATTGAAAATCTTACTTGCCCTTGTTAAAATTAAGTGGAAATAAATAGTACTGGATTGCTAAAAATAAGACGGGGTCGCATTTGCGACCGAGAATCCGAAGAGTGTCTCGCTTCGACCAATGGCCGGGGGTTTCCCGGTCAGTGGGCGGAGCGAGCTTTCGAGGGAGGCGGGTTTGAAAAAACAATAAATCATTGCAATGGAGAGGTATTTGAAATGAGAGGAACTATAGAAAGTTAGGCCTTTCGATCTTGGTTTTTAATGAGGTTTTGATAGAAAATATCTATTCTCTCTTCATCTTTAGCGTATCTAAACTGCCTACCCATTTCTAAAAGATAGGGGTAGTCAAGAAAGAATCTTCTTAATTCATTTATCGCGTCTTTAAATCCGAAGTCATTTCCATTACTTTTTTCCTCTGTTGAGGGGGTTTCTTCGGGGGTAGCCGTAGTTCCGGGAGTACTGTTTTTATTTGAAGCGCCCGAGAGGGCAGCTGCGAAGGAGAGATTTGGGGTGACCTGTTTTGGGGTTTTGTTAGTTTCGGTAGAGGTGTTGCGATTACGAACCGTTTCACCTTTTCGGAGTTTTCTCTTGGGGAATTCTTCACATTGGCTCCAATTTGCCATGTGTCCTGTCTTATTGCAATTGATGCATACGGGATTTTGTATCCTTTCTTTAATGGGGCATTCATTTGTACGGTGGGATTCGCCGCATTTTAGACATCTGGTGCGCATAAAGCAGTTTTTCGACGAGTGGTTAAACAAGTTACAGTTGTAACATTGTGAAACCCCCGGTCGTCTGTTGAAAGCGTCGACCTGCACCGTGAGGCAGCAGCACTTTTTCATTTAAAAAATATCTGGGGAATCTGGTTTCTTTTCAAGCTCGACCATGAAAATGGGGAGCGGGGATTTGGTTTTAGATCGGGTGAGCTGGGCCACCTTTTCTACACTAAATCCTTGAGAGGTTAAGTCTTCTTGGATCTCACCGATTTCTGTGGAAATCGGGAGGCCTTTGATGACAATTTTCAGGGGGCGAGAATCTGGTGGGTCAATCACGTAGAATTCCTCGCTTATTTCCTTGAGGTATTCTGTCACTATGCGATGTTCGTCGGAGCTTTTACAAAAGATTTTAAGATATTTCCCTGCTAGCTTAACGTCGCAGTCAGGGAAATCTTTGTTTAAGTTTTTAACGATTGATTTATAGTTAGTTTTCTTATGTTTAAACATAATTGGGGGGGGGGGACTCTAGGACGGGCGGAAATTGGAGCCGCTGTATGGTTTGAAGTCGTGGGGGTTGTTTCAGCTTCCTTTCCAGCAAGACTGCTGAATTTATTCTGTACGTTAACAGGCTGACTGGTCCCGGCAATGGGATCAGAAAGTTTTAATTTTTTCGCAAACTTTTTTTTGGGGGGGGACGAAACCACCGTCGTCATTTTCTTTTTCCTTGCTATCGTGGCTCTTTAAACGTAAGTGTTTTTTCACACATGGTTCTGGGGTGTCATTTTGCTTAGAGAAGTTTTTGGCATTTTCCGGGCAATCCAGTACAGGGCAAGGAAGAAACAAAGCTAACTCACCCAAGTTTTGCTCCTTCTGGGAAGAGAGTTCATCATGTTCATTTTGGAATCCAACGAGGGCGTCATCGTCGGTGAGGTCGGGAAATTCCTTCTCACTTTGGATACAATGCTCGAGGAAGGAGAGTCTGCCGTTCATCATCTTAATACGTTTTTGTATTTCCTTGTGGCGACGGCATTTGTCGTTGTCGGTTTCTTCTGGCGGAGGCTCAACGGCTTTCTTCTTGGGATCTTTCTGCTTGCGGAGCTTATCGTTCCCCTGTGCGGCTTTTCCGCGTTTGAGGGTTTGGAATGCGCTCGGTTTAGTAAAGTCAGGAAAGAGGATGGCGGGGTCCTTCGAATGTATCAGAATATCCTAATGTTCTGTTTCCATGTCAGACATCGTAACTATCAGAGGATTCACTGACGTGAACGTTATGAAGCTCGAGCTCACTCAAGAACGCAGTGCAGATGAGTTTTCTGATGAAAGCTGGTTCTATCTTGGTGCCAGTTATGACCCTGAGTTTCGATCGAAGAACGTCAAGTGAGTACCTACAACCAACCCATTTGTAGCCTAGACACATGGGACGCACCTGGAGTTATGATCTGGGGAGTAATTTTCTATGACAATAGGAGCACTCTCTTGATTATTCCACTCACTCTGACTGCAGACTTATACGCCAGTCTGGTGATTCAACCTGTTGCGCTGACATTTATGACCATTATTCAACAGCATAATAAGCACTGTCACATATTTGTTGTAATCCAACCTGCTCTAGAGAGTTCTGATGTGTTGCTTTTGATTACTAAATCACTAAATCTTTCTCCGCTTCAGCAGGAATGAAACATCAGTGGACGGCAACTACAGCGTTATCTACTAAAACAACGTGCTTATATCTACCGACTAAGTGTACTTGGTATATAATTCCTCCCCCACACACAAACGGATATTCGACACCTGTATGACAAAATACATGCACGTTTGCATACTTTCCTTCAAAATTCTGGCGGCTGACACCTATTATTAATGTACTATCATTACACATTTGAAATGACTTACTCTTTTCGCGCTTGCATTCACCATTGATCATGAAACCTTAACTAAATATTTTACCTAGACAAATGTATTACCAAAGTTTCATTGGCCTTCAATAATTTTTTCTTGGTGTTGGGATTTTTTTCCATCAGTGTATGTCTTTCTTGAGAATACCTGAAAGATTTCTCAATTTTAATTTGAGACCATGTTGTGTAGTTCTGTATCAATGTGATTTAATAATAATCTGTGATCCTAAAGTTTGAGTTACTGTTAGTGAAGAGTGGCCAAGGAGCCTAGGGGTTATGGACAAAGATATTGGCACAAGGATAGTGTCACGGGTTATGTCCTGGTGCCTCTGAAGACCTGACACGTAGAGTGGGCTAATGCACGTTAAATCTGTCGAGGAAAAGTCCTCCCATTGGAGCAGTGGGCTAGTTTGAAGAGAGGGTACCAGTTCAGGTGTCGTCCTCGTCACATGACCATAGTTCTTAGTTGTGAGCGAGATTTATCGCCAGTAGTCTATAGAGTGACGTTATGAAAACACTCATTCACTAACTGCATTAATGAAGGAAGGAATATTTGTACTATTCACATAAATAACAGGAAGCCCAGTGGCTGAATGGTTAGTGCATCGCGCTCCCATACCACAGGTCCGAGGTTCAAACCCAGGGATGAGCAAGGTTGACTCAGTCTTTCATCCCTTCAGTGGGTCGATAAATGAGTACCAAGCTTGCTTGGGAACTTAACACTGGGCGTTTTCGCATCAAACTGACCACCTGACAGGAAAATCTACTCATGCACCTCACTTGGTCGCGTATACCGGGTGGGGCACAGTAGGTCTTGGCCCTCATGGGCTGTCGTGCCACTGAGTTAAGTTAAATTAATGAAAAGTTTCATTAAAATATGGCAGTACATACGATATGAGAGATACTAGATTGAAATACATTTTTAACTTTTTTTGTCTGCTGGAATTGCTTAAACTCTATAAGAAATAAATAAATTAAATTTTAATTAATTGATTGAGTTTTAACCAATTAATTAAATTTTAATATGTTAATTGTAATTTTTATTAATTATTTTTATAATTTGAAACTAATATTTTATTTCTGTTTTTAGAAATGGAAAGTTATATGATACATAACAAGTAAAATATTTTATACATTTACAGTAAGTTTAAAGAATATGAACTTTGCGTAGATATTGTTTTCATTTTTTTATGTGACGAAAATTTTCAATATTCTTTATTTCACTTTAAAAATGTGTTTTTAATTCACTTTCTTTTGCTGGAAACATCATGAAAATTTTAAACTTAAAATGTAGGAAACTCTTGCAATGTAGAAAGGGAAGATCGCATTGCATTGGAATTTATTTTTTCTATAGGTAAAAGTTTATTTTATATTTTAATTGTCTTTTATATATAATAATTTAACCCTGAGTATAATATTAAAGTAATGCGATGACATAAACTTGTTATTATTTTTTCTTTTTGCAGAATAAACACTTACCTTAGTAAAAAAAGAAAATGGAATAACAGTAAAACAAACTACAGCACATACTCCAATTGCTATTATAATAGTATTTGTTTTAAAGAAACTGAAAATAAAAAAGAAATTCACTCAATTAAATAAATCATAGCATTCTCGCACTTGTACAATTTTTACAAAATCCGAAATATTAACTGACTTTTGAGAAACGTGTTATTAGATTAAAAAAGCCTTAGTGATTGTGAGGACGTTTCGAGGGGCGAGTTTAGTAGATATAATATTGTCTACTCGTGCATTTTGTAATTATCAAACGACTTTTGTTTGAAACTGAACCACTTCAAACCTGCCAATATTTCTTCTTCATATCGAATTGTTCGAATATTTGTGAGAATTTTGGTTGACTGATTTCAAACATTTTTGAAACTCTTTTCATTTTAAAGTCACAATTCCGAATTTAAAAATCACAGATGAAAAATATTCGTTTTATTCTTAAACTTGACTTTATTAAAAAGTAATAGCAAACACTGTATTCTCCAAAAAAAATTATAAAAAGTATGTCAAAATTACAGATACGCAGGAATGGATTTGCACAGCGCCACCTAGTTGAAGAGGCAGTTAGAGGCTAGCGCGGGAAACGACGGAACACGAGAACAACGCCAAGATAGACGCTTCGTGGAAATTTTTAACGATGATTTAAATACTTCTCCCTAACGTTTAGCCCTCCCTTGCAAAAAGTTATTCATAATAAAGGCATATATTACTTAATCTGGCCGTTGTCACTCTCTTTAGATAGTTATTTCGAGTTGTAAAAAACGTGTTTAGTACCTGGACATGGAACACTGTCGTAATCAATATTCTGCGCACACACGAGATCAACTTTGATAAAATTATTACCTGGAGAGTGTTCCCATAAGAACAGATGTTGCTAAAGTCTGAAAAAAAATAAATACATATTTAAGCATTCATGTATTATAATCTTTTTCGTCGTTTGAAAACAACATTCAAATAAAGCGTTTTAATATTCAATATATTCTTAAAGCTCTTTCTCCGACAGTTTACTTTTATGTCGGAAGAAATTTCAATGTAAAAAGTTACATATTGCTTAATTATTCGCATAATTTCAAATTAAAAGTATCAAATTCATAAGATGTGACCTTTGAAAATAGAAACAAATTAGATATTGAGATTTGAATGCAACGCATCTAAATATTTAACAATTCATCTTTTGGAGGAAGTTGTATCTTAGGACTCGAGAGTCAAAAATTTAAGACATTCAACAACCGCACAACAATGACACATATGGCAGTCTATTATTTTTATAAACAGCCAATATACATTTATTCGCCACCAGTGACGTAACGAAGAATATTAGGTCCCCCCCCGCCCAAAGTCAGGTTTTGGGCCCAAGGCCAAATACGTACTTGGCGTCAGTCAGAACTTTGGTCCCCCTAGAATCTTGCCTTCCTCCCGCGATGGGGGAGGGGGTTGCGAGAGCGTACTTTACGCCACTTTAGCCTTTCAAAATGAAAAAAAATGTACACTGCCTCTCTATCTCCTCTCCATATTGCGAGTTACTTCCAACTAGGGTTTTCTAAAACCAAATAAATCAACATTAATAAATGTGATTTATAACAATACGAGCATAAGAATAAATTAATACACGGAATATGTTTTACTCTGATCTCCTTATTATTTATCTCTGAAGACAAGTTTCCTCATTAGCTATTTCCTCATTATTTATCTCTCTGAGGACTTATCTCATTATTTATCTCTCTGAGAACTTATCTCCTCATTATTTATCTCTCTGAGGACTTATCTCCTCATTATTTATCTTCTTAATAATGATTAAATTTTACGATACCCGTACGTATTTATATGCTAAATTGAAAGGTATTTGGATATGAAATTTCTTTACTATAAAAAAAAATTCTCTTTTTGGTGAGTCATATTTTGTTTTAATTTTTAAAAGTTCCTTCTCTTATAACTTTCACAAAATATACAGGTGTCTACAAATTAGTTGGGCAATTTCGTAAATTAAGAGCTTCCAAAATATCAAACGAAATTAGCCCGTTTAAAGTGAGACTAGCAGTAATACATTCAAAGTTTATTCATAGATGGCGTTAAGTGTCATAACTGACGCCATCTTTTAGAGAGTGGTAATCATTCTTTTTTTTTTTTTGGCATTACGATAGTGGAGACGGACAATGGTGCTGAGAAAACGAAATGTTTTATATTTGGTTTCCCAAAAATCATTTTACTGTTCCAGAACAAACAAAAAAAAAACTGTTCGAGAATACAAGTAAATATCCCTGAAAAGAGATACTATTATTTCATGGTATTTACCAGGACATGCTACAGATTTTTCTTAGGCCTACCATCAAAGAAAAAGTGCCAGGATGTTACATTTTTTTAACTGGGTGGCATGCCTTGACGACATGTCAATGACAATGACAAATCATAATAACGTAAAATCTTACGTCACGTCAATGCTGAGGTACCAGTTTGGAATAGTTATGGAGGTATTTTTTAAAGGTCATCACGATCACCAGATCTTCCAACGCTGGATTTCATTGTATGGGGTTTTGCAAAGAATCAAGTACACACTCCGCCATTTCCTGCGTTCATTCCTGAACTAAAATCAAGAATCTTCTCTGCGATTAATTTGTTCGAAACATGCTGACAAATCTGTGGCGAGAACTGATTTACCATTTACAGAGTAACAAAAGGAAGCCACATCGAACATTTGTGATATTGGCAAACTATTACTCTATCTTACAACAATATATACTTAAAAAAAAATTTTCCTGCATGTTACATGCAATATATATATATATAAGTCTTATTTATATCTAGCTAATTTGTAGGCACCCTGTATTGCACTCATTTCAATTTTAAGTCGAACATTTTCAAAAATGAACAGTTTCTACGATTCTGGAATTATTCAATATATATATATATATATATATATATATATATATATATATATATATATATATATATATATATTCAACATCAATATAAAGTCAATATTAGTACTATAATTCAATATTCCAGCATTAATAATTAAACAGATATCAGCAAAATTATAATCATATTTCAATAATAATTTTGTTAGTTTATGCATTTTAAAACTACTTACAAAGATTGCCAAAAGTATAATATTTGTTGGAAATTTTCGTCTGTAAAGGACAAAAAAAAAAGAAACAACAACATATTTATACAAAAATATACATCATAGAAATAACTAAGCAATTAAATAAAAACGTACATTTTCCAAAAATAAAATAAATTTAGATTTATGTGGCTTATAAATTCGTATCATTTTTAGCTAACCAAGGGGTTTGTTGACTAATAGCTGAATAAGTTTTAAAACTTTTAAAAAGCTAAGATTATTTATGATATTTGAAACTGAAATATTATTATGGTGTTATCTCAAAACATTTCATAAAATTCCAATTTATTTCCTTGCATACAAAGGGTAAATTGCGTTGGTGTTCATGTGTAATAAAATCTTCATAACTTTTACAATTTTCAACGCATCTGGGTTAAATCGATATTGTGGTAACAAACGCACCACGTGATCATATGCTATAAATAGCTCAATTAACTCACTAGATCGATACTATTCTGTTGCTACTCTGTATATGAAGACGTTGTGTTTTTTGTCGAGCCTAATACGAATATAACTTTTTTCTTGTTCTGGAAAATTGTGTTTTTAAAAAAACTATGTGGAATCAGATTACTTAACTGAAGACATCATTTTACAATATCAGTGTTAATACTCAAAAAAAATAATAAATTAAAATACGATGCTAATATATTAACTTGCTGTGTAATCCGGCGTCTCACGGATTATCTCGAATAATGCGTCATTCCATAAGACACAGGCTAATTATTCTCACCTGAATAAATAAGATATTTCAGGCTTTCGAAAATGGAGGATTCTATGAAGTTTTAAGTTTGTAAGGATAAAATTTCAAACATGGAAAGAAAAATGTTAGCCGAAAAAAAACCATGCCAATGAAGTCTCAATAGAACAAAACAAGTATAATATATATATAAAAAAAATTAAGTCAATTCTTACTTAGATAAACAAAATTTTTTTTTATTTTTGCTACTTTTTATTAAATTGTTACAGTTAAAATATATATGTATATACATATGACAGAATCACAACATTAAGTGGTCATTATTTTTTTAAAATTATCATTAAAGTATCGTATTGTCATCCAAAACAATCGTGTATATAAAATTTCAGTTCAACTCAATGCTTTAAAACGTGAGGAAAAAAAAGATCTTTTCAAGTTTTGACCCAAGTCGCTAAATATGAAACCAACGTGGCTGTATCGGTAATTCTTGAAATAATTAGTTTCAGTCAATTAATTTTAATGAATTATAGTTAAATTATCGTAATTTTACCCAAAACAATAGTGTATAGAAATTTTCAGCTCAAATGAGTGCTTTAAAATGTGAGAAAAAAACCCTTTGTAAGTTTTGACACAAGTCGCCAAAAATGATGCCAACGTGGCTGTATTTATAATTTTTTGAATAATTAGTTTTAATCAATTAATTTTTATTACTATAATTAAAAATCACTGTATTATCATCCGAAATAATCATGTACATAAAATTTCAGCTCAATTGAGCGCTTTAAGGTATCCGACTACGTTCGGAACCGCGATTTTGCAAAAGCGTATAAATGGATAATATTTATGATATTTAGTGTTACTTAGATTAGAAAACGTATATAAAATTGTTTTAAGAATATTATTACAATAAAAAATTATTTAAGTACAATATTTTGACCAAAAATGAACACAGATTGACGAATTTTTAAAATATTCTACTCTTATAAGAAATGCTTCTATTATAATAATATTTTGCCTGTATATAGCTCAGACCTCTCTACAGAGGCTTAACTAGAACTTTTGAAATATATAACTTAGAAGTGGGTTTATATCCATGTTTTACGACAACAGAGGGGAGAAATTTTAAGAAAAAAAACGCCGATAATTATTTCAATGGGTTGTAACTCCAAAAATAATGTGAATGTTTCAAAAATCATTGTTCAGACTCTCAGGAGAGAAGTCTTTACTTTATATAAGCAAAATATTATTATTTTAGAAGCATTTTTTATAAAAGAACATTTGGAAAAAAGATTATTCTAAGTTAATATTATGCCAAAATATTGTATTTAAATAATTTTTTTTTTGTCACAATGTCCTTAAAACAATTTTATACATGTATCCTAACAAAAAATAGTCCATTTATGCGCTTTTCAAAAATCACGGTTCCGAACGTAGTCGGATACCTTAAAAGTATTTCATTACAAATGAAAATTCCACCAAGATAAATATTAAATAAAGGGTGTTTTTTAGAGGTATAGAACTTTAAATTGCAATAAAACAACGATGTGTTATTCGATTGACATGAATTTTTTTTATTCGAAAGATAATCTTGTGGCATTACATTTTAAATATGATTTCTGGCATATGATTGCCACGGCTGGCTCGGATGTAGTCCAATCTGGACGTCCAATTTTCGATGACTTTTTCCAACATTTGTGGCCGTATATCGGCAATAACACGGCGAATGTTGTCTTCCAAATGGTCAAGCGTTTGTGGCTTATCCGCATAGACCAATGACTTTACATAGACCCACAGAAAATAGTCTAGCGGTGTTAAACCACAAGATCTTGGAGGCCAATTCACAGGTCCAAAACGTGAAATTAGGCGGTCACCAAACGTGTCTTTCAATAAATCGATTGTGGCACGAGCTGTGTGAGATGTTGCGCCGTCTTGTTGGAACCACAACTCCTGGACATCATGATTGTTCAATTCAGGAATGAAAAAGATAGTAATCATGGCTCTATACCGATCACCATTGACTGTAACGTTGTGGCCTTCATCGTTTTTGAAGAAGGATTCCACCAGCCCATAAAGCGCACGAAACAGTCAGTTTTTCTGGATGTAACGGTGTTTCGACATACACTTGTGGATTAGCTTCACTCGAAATGCGGCAGTTTTGTTTGTTGACGTAGCCATTCAACCAGAAGGGCACTTCATCGCTAAACAAAATTCGCTTATGAAAATAGGGAACAACGGCAATCTCGTTTTGGGCCCATTCGACGAATCTACGCCTTGCTTGATGATCGTTTTGATGAATTGCCAAACCAAAAACTGAGAATAAATCACTTGACAGCTGTTAAATCGGTCGCCATCTTGGAAAGTAATGCCAACTTAAACTTCTATACTTGAAAAAAAACACTCTTTATATAGAGCAGGGAGAGAGAGATGGTGAACCAGTGGCACGCGTGCCATTGATGGCACGCGACACAATATTTTTGGCACGCCCGTGATCAAAAGGTTTGCATTTTATTTCAAAATTTCAAAGTTCATTATGAAGTATTACAAAAAACAGCGAGTGATTGGTCGCGGGGAGCACACTCGTTTGTTATTGTTTTGCCTTAGTTAAGCTGCAAGACTACAATTGCTTGCGATGTAAAATTTGTCTACGCATTGCATAATCAATTTCATTAACACACCTGTATTTTAAAGTTTATCTGTGTTATATTTATGATTTCTAACTGTTATTTAACATGACTAGTTCAGCAAATGAACAAAAAGGACAAGATAGTAAGTGTAACAAAGAATTTCAAAGTGGGTGGGCCAAAAAACTTTTCATGATTAGTAAAGGCGACAACGTGGTGTGTGTTTTATGTTCTGGAATAGTGGTATGCAGAAAATCGTCTGTAAAACTGTGTTTTGAAACAAATCACAAACCCTCTTGTCAGAAAGAGTGAACCCCAGTAAAAATAATTAATTGCTTGGAAACTGTTTGGCAGACGACTCCAATTCAACATGTATTCTACAAAAAGTGAGATCTTACAATCCTAATATAAATTATTTGTCATCCACACACAATCTGCAACAATAGAAGTCACACTAATGTTACTTTAATGTGAATTACACACATACAACTAAAACATTTATAACTATACAGAGCAAAAGGTATTTTTTCGTAGGAAATATTTTTGTGTTGTTAGTATTTAGTTTTATTATTTTACCAATAATTACAAGTCAAAATTATTTGATGGCACGTGTGTGCCTCATTCAACACCTTTCTTAGAAAAAATGGCACGTTGATCCATAATGGTTCACCGCCCCTGATATAAAGAGTGTGAGCTAATAGTAGGAATTGAAAAACGATTTTTACAGATGAAAAATGTACGAAATCGTATATATATATATATATATATATATATATATATATATATATATATATATATGTATTTCAAATTCGTAATTTTGAAAACACATTTTTAATCTTCAATTCAATTGCAGCTAAACACACGAAAAAAAGTCGTGTGTTATTATTCTGGGAAAGCTCAAATACTTAATAGAAATTTCGAGTAATTTTCGAAAATTTTGGTAAGGAAATAAATTTTCGGAATTTGTCTTTTTAAGTCAAACACTCTTTTCTAGAAAACAAAGCATGCACTTTTCCAAGATGTAAATTCGGTCGATCATGATAATTAGAAAAGAGGTCAGTAGCGTACACAAGGGTGGGGTTTAGAGGTGCAACTACCTCCCATACAAAAAGAGAGTTTTAACTTTTGTCGTAAATAGTATTACACAAAGTTTTCTTCGGATGTCTTTTAAATATAAGCTCCTTTTTTTAAAGTAGCCTGTGTTCACCACAAAAAGAGATACAGGGTGGTTCAAAAGTTCTGACCACAGAAACACGTCAAAATAGACTTATTGTTACAAAATCGATTTTCTTAAAAAAAAGAAATTGCAATTTTGAAGTATGTATATACTATTATATGTCCTAGAGAATGTATATACTATTATATGTCTGTCCAATTTTCAAGATATTTTTTTTGTCAGACTTAGTGCAGGAGAGGGACAAGGATGATAATTTTGAAAGCGACCGAAATGGCGGGAATCTCCTTTGCCATCCTTTGAAGTCTGCATAATAGAAGCATTACTTGGGAAGACCGGTCATTCTCATTTAGAGATTTTGAATTATTAACTGATTGTGTAAATTTGAAACATAAATTATCAAAATGGATTCCTTCACATATTTTCATGCTTTTGACGCGTTTCTACTTTCATCGGTTCGTGTGAAGATAATCTGACATATACAGAATTTTTCACTCTCTTGAATATTGGCTAACTCGATTTGTGAGAGGTTTACACCTCTCTCTTGGGCACCTAGATATGTGGGAAGTAGGGAAGAAACACTTGCCATGATCTAATCAATCCATTTATTTATCACACAATAAAACGGCAAATATTTAATTAATAACAATAAGAGGTCTTGGTGCTAGCCGTGAAAGTGGAACAACGACGATAATACACGAAAGATTAGGAGACTATCAAATACGACCCTTACTTTATATAGGATCTAATCTATCATCCGATTTAATATAATATCAATTTAATCTCAGTGAACAATCGTCACTTTAAAGTTTCCTCCTAATAATTCTTTAATGACAATAATTCAAATAGGATACCTGTCAGTAACAATCTCTCCTGATTTCGGGTTTATCTCCTCTCTATTCTAGCTAGAAAACTTGGACTATATATGATAACTTAATCTGCACAGCACAATTTTCTTCTTTCGAAGGTTTGGTTGTGAATAACGCGAATGATAGTCCAAAGATTTCCCAAGAGGATTATTGGAATGATCGCGAATAGATCCGTCACAGATTAACTTATTTAAATAGAATATATTTCTTTCCTCCACTATAGCATTAATTTGTTTTGTAAAATTAGGTAGAAAATGGCCTAAATAATTTATATTTCAAATTTTGGTGAAAATTCTATACTTAGTTCCAGAGACATTCAAACAAAACTTTATATATATAAGTAGCCATATACTATATTAATTTTACGGACGATTCACATTTTACATGTTACGTGGCGTCGTAATAAATACTATAAACAGCAATCGTTAACACCTTAACACTGATCACCTTCTGATCGTAAGTTTAATTTTGAATATTTACTGAGCTTTTGGGGAGGGTTTAGGATAATTTTATTTATCATCATTAGATATCATATATGTGGTCAAATTGTAGTTTCTTTTAGCTCACAGTCTTAAGCTTAATTGTACGATTTCCTGAGTGAATTCTACATAAAAACGATCAATGGGCTCAATTCATGAAGTCGCATGATAAAAACAAACACGTGTTTTCCATTGAATTCAAAACAAACATTAAACTAATTGTTCGTGTTATTCTATTTGTAAAACTCAGATAAAATTTAAAATTTAATATTTGGGTAAGGATGTTTATATGTTAGGAAAAAAAATTTTATTCAAAAAGATTTTTTAAAATTAAAAAAAAATTCATATTTTATGTTTATACTTTTAAATGAAATGCATTTTGTATACATATGTACTTCTTAAGAGAAAATTTCTGCAAAGAGAGCAAAACTTGGCAACACCGGAGCGCGTGAACTGATTAGCTGGAAGCACTAGATAGTTTTTATAGTGTGACTATGACGTCGCATGAGTTTTTGAATTGATTGGCTAGAATCACACGTGGCTTTCACTATCATATGACTATAAAATCACATGAATTGAGCCCATTGTGTGTTATTAAAGAAGCTAAATGTGTTTTGCCCTTATTATATTTGTTAGTAAGAATGAATTATATAAAAAGTGAAATGAATTATGTATTACCTCAAATTCTCAGAGCAAACAAGGCCGAGATAAACTCCTATAAACACTGCTCTGAAAAGATGAATAATAGTTAGAAGTTGTGTGAAAAGAAAATATGAGTAAAAATTTAATCATTATTAATTTTTTCTCCTGTGGCATCAATAGACTTGTTTCACCATTCATTTACTCTTGTGCCGAAAAAATTATAATCTTTTTTAAGGTATCCGACTACGTTCCGAACGGTGGTTTTAAAAAAGCACATAAATGGATAAGTTTCATGATATTTAGTATCACTAAGATTAGAATACATGTATAAAATTGTTTTAAGGACATTAAGACACACACACAAAATTTAAATACAATATTTTGGCAAAAAATTAACTTAGAATAACCTTTTTTTCAAAACGTTTCTTCTTTTTAAAAAAAGTGTTAATAATTCTAATATTTTGCTTATAAAAGTAAAGATTTCTCCGGAGAGTCTGAACTAGGATTTTTGAAAAATTCATATTATTTTCAGAGTTACCACCCATTAAAATAATTATCGGCGTTATCTCCCTGTTGTAGTAGAATATGGATAAATCCACGTCTAAGTTATACATTTCAAACATTCTAGTTCAGCCTCCGTTCAGAGGTCTGAGCTATACACAGGCAAAATATTATTATAGTCGAAGTATTTTTCATAAAAGGAGAATGTTTTGAAAATTGATATTCGATGTATTATTTTTTGTCAAAATATTGTACGTCAATTCCGAGAAAACAGCGTTCGAAATTCATACTAAGTTTATATGCAAGTTATTTTCTCCCCGATCCAAAGTTTACGTGGCGTGATCGTCAGCGTATCGGAGTACTATCCAATGGACCGGTGTTCTATTCCCGCGAGCGCCAGCTTTGTTTTTATTTTTTTTTCTCTCCAATTTATTTCATTGTTTATTTTCAGAATTAAATAATTTTATTTTTTAAAAAAGATTCACATTGATTTTTAAATGATATTCTATATAATTATAGTAACTATTTCACTTTTTTAAAACACAAAAACAACTAATATATGGTATAACTACGATTACTTCTGTCATTAAAATCTAATTAATTGAATTTTTAAAATTATTCCTTATACCTAAATGGCCATACAATTTTACTTCCGTTTTTAACAAAACGATTTTGTTCAAGAGAAAGGCAGCTGTTTTTAAAGAGCAGGTGTTATTCTTTTAAGAACAAGAAATTCTTTTAGAAGCAAAGAATGCTCCAATAAAAGGAGAAATCATAACGATAACGGATTTTGATTTACAATACAACTTTGTTAGTTTATTTCTGGTTTTATAAGAGTTTGTGATGTTTGGATAGATATTATTTTACATAGATCACATATAATATAAATAGTTTGAATATTTTATAGTGAAGATGTCTGTAAATAAAGATATTGTCAAACTCAACATATACAGTATACCAGTGCTTCTCAAACTTTCAATACTCGCGACCCAATATTCAATCATCATTTTCATTCCATCCCCCTTCATACAATAACATTGTATTGAATTCAATAATACTATACTTTTACACTAAAGCTACAGTGTGTTGTGTGTACGACTTTAACCTCCTATGTGCCACCAACGTATATAAACGTCTCGCTCAGTCAAAGCATTAATCATCTGGACGTATATATACGTTTTTCCGAAGTACGATCTTTTCTGTGCACTGCTATCCATAAAATTATTCCTAAGGTTTTGATATACAATAAAAGAACCTTGACAGTCTTTGCAAAGGATTTACTTATTTCAGAGGATTTTGCTTATTTATTCCTTTTCTCCACCCCCTTCACAATAAAACATCAAAATGCTCGCGTAAAAGGGGAAAACCGTGGCATTGGGGACCAAACCGAGTAACTTTTAATCGACAGTTAAGGAATTAATTATAAACCGTACAAATAATCACGATAAGTGTTAATACAAGCCCATGGATGACTGGTAATTATGAAACTTGTTCTTAACTTAATATTGTTAAATTAATAAAATACATTGTACAGTACAGGTACTTTTATAAATGTATTATATCAGTGTAAATGTGTATTTTATATTTTATTATGTCAGAAAGTATTTTGTCTGCTTACTTTCAGTCAATTAATAATGTTTTGAATAATCTTTAGTTTTCAACTTTTCAATATGCTCGCGCCCCACAGTTTAAGAAACGCTGCAGTATGCACAAAGTCTCGTACCCAAATGAATTTCCTTAGTCGTGCCCTCTCCTAGTGAGAGACATTTATCTAAGTATTCATTTATCCGCTTTTTCAAAATCACAGTTCCTAACGTAATCGGATACATTAAAGGCTGTACACACAAATCAAAACAATCATGTTACGTTCCTAAACACATTGTTTATGTACAAGTGCATTTAATATTGTTTTACATAAAAATGTAATTCACAGTTTCTAACATTTACTCATTCATTTAAAATTTGTTAAAGGCACTTAAAGATTATGTCTTGGATCAGTAGGTAGATACACCATATCATATGCCTAAATGAGATTTTTAGATTGTTAGATTTTTCATTCACACATTTCGTATAAGTATTACTTAAGAAATAATTTATCCACTAAAACGACATCCGTTTATCGAGTTGTTTTCAATAGTAATATTGAGGAAAATTATATATATATATATATATATATATATAATTTTCCTCATCATTTTGAATTTTTTATTTAGAAATGATAACTTAACTACCCACAAAATAGATAAATACAATAATATAAAAAAAAATTTTCAATGTTGTTTAGATCATGAATACCCTTTTAATTTCTTGAGATCTTATATTCATCACAAATACATTAACCGTCTTGCTACTTCGAATTCCAAATCCACCACACAACAATAGGTTTTCAAAGTCAGCATGTTAGTGGTCTTGCTGTGAAGATTATATCACAACACTCATATCACAGTTTACATTTTTTCCACACACATCTTAAACATCTTACACATTGTTGACAACCAACCAAATTAGAGCCTAGCAAATTTACATTTTTGACAATCAACCAATTCAAATTTTACCATATTTGATTGTCGTCATTCTATACTTGTCTTTGCTGGCTGGTTTAAAAGTCAGCTCAAAAGATGTGTTTATGTTTTTTCGAATTTTTTAACTTGGTGAATAATTGACTTTCATTAATGGCAAGAAGCTTGTTTCTCTTCGTAAAAGCTTTGTGAGTAAAGAAATTTTGTTAAATTATTTTTTGAAAGATACTTTTCTTATGTAATTGTTCTAGTATTTTTCTACTTTTCTTACATAATTATTTTGTGATTTTTCTGCATTAAGAGTTTGGGAGAGTTTGTTACATAATAGTAGTGATTGGTTTTATCATGCTCTCTGAGTTATACTTTCTCTGAAGTTATGTTTATTTTATTTGGTTTCCCACCGAGTTGCAAAGGGGGAAGGTTGGCGCCTTCAAACTAGTTTAACCCCACTTATTCGGTCCTAAGTCCGAAATTGCTTTCTGACTCGCTAGGTTCTTCTTTTTTGTAGTTCTTTTATTTCTCTATAATTTTGTTCTTCATGTTCAGCTTTCATATTTTTATTACGTTATTTCTTGTTATGTTCTTTATCTATTTTTTCTTGTTTTTGATAAATAATATATATTTCTTTTATATATATATATATATATATATATAATTTTCCTCAATATATATATAATTAATTTTATATATATATATAATTTTCCTCAATATATATATATATATATATATATATATATATATATATATATGTAAACTCCCTTTAAGTGGCATATTCACTAATGTAACAAAATAAAAAATGTGAATTGCAGAAACTTACGAAATTTTGTACTTACAGCGATAAATAATGCATATAAGAACTTCCTCTCACAAAATTTCGCACATGTGGTCTAAAAATAAAATAAAATTTTACATTCCCTGTAATACAATATTTGATAAAAGGATTTTAAAAATAAAAAATATATTGTATATAAACACTTTAGACATTTTATATTAAAAGAATTGTCAAACATACACCAGCACACGCTCACACATAAGCTAAAAAATCAAATTGAAGTATACACTAAACATTTTTAAGCCTTGACTAGCATGAAATATATTTAATAAAATAACCTGGACATTCAATTTATTGCAAATTCTAATAGCCTTTTCTCTTTAAAAAGCCCGGAGATAAATAAATTTTAATGATAAAAAAATGGCAAATTTACATTTGTTTTTGTAATTTATCCATTCTCACCTTTTTCAGGCATTTAAATTTTTTTAGTTATACATTTGTTCTGATACTATGCTAATTGAGGAGGAAAAGACTTCTCAATTTCATTACAATTTATCAAGTTTTAAAAGACATTCATAGTCGTTTGCAAAAGTTTAAGAATAGTAGCTGATTTCCTGTATTTTAAAATATTTCACTCATTTCGCAGATTATTGCGTATTGTAACGTCGTGTATAGCTAACCATTAATAAATTTTAACAGCCTAATATAAAAATAAAAGCATTGTTTATTTGCTAAACAATTTGTTACTGAAGCAATAGAATTCAGTCCATATGCCAAGCCGGTGCAGTCAGTCTATATTCTATTCTCAACGCCACCGGCGTTCATCGTCTTTCCACTCCAATCTCGGACTCAGCCCTTTTCTCCATCCAAGGCCGGCCCTTCTCTCTCTCGTCTCTTTTCTTTTTTTCTTTTCTCTGTGGATGACAGTGGATGACAGTCTATTTTTGGGTACCTGGACTGATAAACAGTCCTCAATCCCATATCATGATGTCTGTGATGCAGGACTTGACTTCGTTGGTTTTTTCAGTCTGCGGAGTGACATGTCGGTGATTGGCTGTGGTGATGGAATCCGGGAGGAGGGGCTTAGAGATGACTACTTGGAGTTAAAGTTTTATACGGTGCTGAGAGCTTAGGACTGCTCTCTCAGTGAATTGGAGGTAGAAGTGAATTTAGCCTCAGGCTGGCTGCCCATGGGGGTAAAAGTTAAAAATATATACTTGTCCAGTGGGGTGTAGAGATTAAATAAATATTGAAAGAAAAATAATAAAAATTTTTAAAAAATTTACTAGGGTGCAATAATTAAAAAATTATTGCAGGGATAAAAAAGCTAAGGCGGATTGTAAGAATCCAGAAGGATTCTTCTTGGCCTTTTAGTATTATCGTTACAAGCGAGTATTGGACGCATAACGGCTGTATAAAGAAGCACTTTGTTATCTCTACTTAAATGTGAGTTCCGGGAAATTAGGGGGGAAAATTTAAACATTATTTTTCGGAACTTATCGCGAACGTGTAATATGTGTTGTTTCCAAGTTAAGTGTGAGTCAAAAATAACGCCAAGATATTTGGTATTTTGAGACCAAGGAATTTGTTTATTGAACATTATGAGAGGGGGAGGAATGGTGCGCTTTTTGGTAAAGATGACTGCACAAGATTTTTCTACATTGATACTAATTTTCCATCTGTCGTAAAAATTTTCTAGCAGCTTGAGGTGTTTGTTAATGGCAAAGGTAACAGTCTTTAAGTTTTTGTACGTGGCATTAATGGCCGTATCATCCGCATAGAGACTAATATTTGTTAGTGAGTAGCTGGGAATGTCATTTATATAGAGATTGAACAACAGGGGCCCGAGCACTGAGCCCTGAGGACACCCTGCAGAGATGGAATGAGAGTTAGATAATGATTCATTTACTCTGATCCGAAAGGATCTGTTAGTGAGATACGAGTGGATGAGGTGAATGAGGGGAGAAGGAATATCGTAAGTAATTAGTTTGAAAGTGAGTCCTAAAATCCAAACACGGTCGAAGGCTTTCTGGATATCCAGAAAGACCACTCCCGTGCTCTTCTTTTTTTGGAAACCTTCCGAAATACTTTCTGTTAGTCTGAGAAGAGGATGAAGGTAGATAGTTTATTTGTAAATCCATATTGATTAGGGTTAATTAGGCTATTATCATTAATGAATTTTTTAAGTCTATTAAGAATAATGTACTCAGTTAATTTACTTAAAGTTGAAAGGAGAGAAATAGGTCTATATGAATTAGGAAGATTTTTATTTTTACCAGGTTTAATAATAGAGAAAATGATAGCTTCTTTCCAGTTACTAGGAAAGTGATGAAATTTAAGAATTTTATTGACAAGAATAGTTAATATGAGGATTAGTTTGATAGGAAAATTTTTTAGCATTTTATTTGTGATAGTATCTTTACCGGGGGCCTTTTTAGAGCTAGTATTTTTAATGAAGTTAATAATTTCATCAGGCATGGCAGGTTCAATTTGAGTAGAAGGGGGGAAGAGAGAAAGGTATTCACAGTTGAGGTGACAACCTCGTCATCTTGATCGTAGTTGTCCTGCATGCGGTTATTTTCAATGAAGTTATTTTTAATCGTATTAGCAAGGAGGTTAGCCTTCTGCGGATCAGTGACGGCCATACCAGTAGCACAGTTCAACGTAGGAATTTGAGATCTTTTATTTTTTAAGAACCGCTGTGCCTCCCAGAGGCTATTGTCAGTTGTATTTAGAGCTTCTAGTCTAGCATTCCAAGTATCATTACTATATATTTTAAGTTCTTTTTTGAGGTTGGCTTGAGCTCTATTGCATAAAGTTTTATAAAAAGGATTTAAAGTCTGCTGATATCGTTTACGTAGGTTGTTTTTATGCTTAATAAGTTGATTAATGTGATTTGAGTGTAGTTTCGGTGAGCGTTCACTATTGGCTGGGAGGCGTGGCTATGGGTAGCGACGACCGCTTCGGTGAACTCTGTAATTTTGGTTTCAAGATCATTGGTATTATTAATACTATTCGGATAGTAGTTAAATAGAGAGAAGTTATTATTTAAATTAATTCTAAAATCCTTCCAGTTGGTGGTAATCGCTCTAGGATTTGAGGATTTCACTTTAAGTTTAAAATCGAAATTTAGGAAAACAGGGTTATGGTCAGAATATAGATCATTAATAGATTTAATAGTATAAGGGTAGTAAAAGTTTTTGATTAAAGCAAAGTCTATTGTATTAGCTGAGTTATGGCCAAATCTTGTGGGAGAGTCAGGAAAAGCTATGTGCAGATTTAAGATATTGGCAAAATTAAAAGATGCTTGCCTCTGTTTGAGTTTACACTGCAATTCCAGGCCATGAGTAGCATTGAAATCGCCGAAGACGACACAATGACTACTCGTTTGGAGAAAATATTCTAAATCTATTGTAAATAAGTTATCGTCAGAGGAAGGGGGAATGTAAACAGAGACAATAGAGACGGGGTCATGGTCGAGGGGAGTTAGAATAATGTTAGTCGCTTCAATAGCTTGCATAGGTGGGGTGGGGAGACAGTAATGTTTAAGAGATTTTTTGATAAGAATAAGAGTTCTCGCCGGCGGCCGCTGCGTTAGTGATCCTATCATTTCTGTAGCAAGTGTAATTTGCTATTGTAAAAGTGTGCGAAGGTCTCAGATGAGTTTCCTGTATGAGAAAAATATCGGGAGAGTGCTTCTCTATAAAAATTCGTAGCTCTACTCTACGTCTAAGCAGTCCGTTTGCGTTCCAAGAACACAAATTGAGGCCAATTGGGGACTTAACCATTATTATTGTTACAAGAGGCCTCTAATAAGGCGTACATTTGATTTGGGTTATTGTTTGCTCTTTGCACTTGGTTAAAGTTATTCATGAAATTAGGATTTGAAGTAGCTATGGCTTGGGTAAATTGAGAAAGTTGGCACAAACATTGCATAGTCATTTGTAGGGTCGCTTGCAAGTTAAAATTATTATTATTAAAAATATTTCCGTTAAAGTTATATCCGATAAAGTTATTATTAGACTTGTTATTAAAATTTGGAATAGATCTGTTATTTCCAGAGGGATTTCTATTGGCCTCAATTTGAGCAGAATTCACAGGTCCTTTTGGCGCCATCTGTTGTTTATTTTGGGAGTTAAAGTTGGTTGAAATTTTATTTGGATTTGCGGCTTGAGCATAGGATACATTGGGTCTTATAATACTATTGTATATATTAGTATACGAATTACGATTATTCAGGGCAGTGCCCTTAGGGGGCTTTGGGAAACAGGGGCATCCTCTCCAGTTAGCCATGTGGCCGTACATTTCGCAGTTGATACAGTAGGCGGTTTCTAGCCTTTCGGTTATTGGGCATTCACGGGTAATATGTCCTCACCGCATTTTAAGCAGCGGGGTTTAGATGACAGTTCTCTGAATTATGATGGAAGTGGTTATACGTGTAGCATTGCGTGACACCTTTTCCGTTGTAACCTTCCACACGAATGCTTAAGTAACTTAGGGTTTTTAAGTGGAAGATTTTTAAATTCTCAATACTTCTTGGGAGAGTCACCAGAAATACCGGGATAGGTTGTTTACTACGGCGGCCTATTAGCTGATTTACTTTTTCAGGGGTAAAGCCTAGTTCTACTAAGTCGGCTCGAATTTCTTCGACCTTGAAGTTGCAGGGCAGTCCTTTCAGTACAACCTTGATGGGGCGCTCGTTTTTGGGTTTAATTTCATAAAATTGGAATTTAGTTTTTTCAGCAAAAGTTAACAGTTCATGAAATTGTTCTAAGTTATCGGTATAAAGTTTAATAAATTCTCCGGTTGTACGTGATCTTATCTTAAGGAACTTTTCATTAATAATTTTCATTTGACTTCTGACAGTTTCAGTGATTCTAAGCATGACTGGAGGGGGAAGCGTACTAACGGGGTTTTGATTGCCGGAAGGGGTAGGGCCAGTGGCCGATGGGGGTTTGGGAGTAACAACGGGAATAGCGTTTTGAGAACCTGTGATTTCTTCTATATTGCTATCACTAGGTAAGGAAAATTTATTTGGGGAAATAGAAATGCTATCATTTGGAATATTTAAAATTTGTCTTTTAGTTGTCTTCCTTAGAGGAGGATATTCAAAGTCCGATTCTTCTTTTCGTTTATTGGAAATCCTGTTACTATTAAGGTTTAATACTCTTTTAGTAGAGTTACATCTGGGAGTTTTTAGGCGTAATAATTTTCAATCCTGAATCATGATGAGGGCAGCCAGGGGAAACACAAGGAGGAAATGAGGCTAAATCACTTACCGCCAAGTTGATTGTTTCTTCAACTTCTTGAAGCTCCGAGACGGCACGTCTGTAGAAAGGCTCATCCGGGTGGTGATCGGGCATGGCTTGAAGTTCAGCGATGCAGGCCAGCTTGAACTTTTTGAAAGTCATCTTTTGCAGCTGGGCTTTGTTTTGTAAAATCTGCTCACATGCCGAAAGAGGTGGAGGAGTTGGTGTTCGTCTGGGCGAGTCGATTAAGTCCATATCCGTGGGTTCGTTTCGATTATCCATTTCCATTCGTTATCAGGTCAAAAAATAGGGGAGAATTACAGTGTCTGCTCAAGCAGGTCAGCCCTGACAAGGGCTGTAGATAACAGATGCACTATCAATATGGGGAGGGGAAAATAACAAGATACTGCCGAAGCAATATGCCACGTGGCGGTCGGTCGTAGTAGCAGAGGGAGAGCGTTTGCAGTTCAACCTCCCTGGTCAGCGTCCGAGCTTCTTCTCCTTTCTTTTCTCTGACCCTCTCACTTCCCTTATATATCCACAGATGTTTTTCTCTTTTCCGCCCCTATCGGACTCGGCTCTTTTGAACTTTTGTCACTCAAGCGCTCCCATCCGTTTCCACACATTCCAGCTCAAGCCCCACGGACGCCGATGTCTGGGTACACATTGTGCTTCAAGACGCGCTGCCGTCACCGGATCGGGAGCAAACAAAACACATTGTTGATGCGTTTCTTGTGACGCCGAGGACCAAGTTCTGAACTTCCTTTCCAGGAATTAATGCATAGACTGGAATTTCCGCAACTTTGGCGGCAAGGGCGAGGTGTCCGTAGTAATTGAGGGGAAGTGATCGGCTTCGTCACAGCTGCCTCCCCCCTTCAAGTGTCCATTTCACTGGACTTCTCTGGCCTCAGTTTGGTTCAGTTCGTAACATTTCACTCCAAAGGTTGTCTTATCAATGAGACCGGATCAGGACAGCAATCCAAGTAACATATACAATCACAAGTAAAATAAACAAATAAATCCAAAATTCTTTAAAACGTACACTTTACAAAAAAAACTTTAATTCTGAATCTTGGACCATTTTTTCCATTTCATAAAGTTACATCACACTTTAAAATTTAGGGTTTTAAAGAAATTAACTCAAATTATAATATTTCTATAATTCTAATACATCAAATCGCTCATTCAATTGTGTTAAACATCTGTGAGCGTACACAGTACTAAGAGACACAAAAGATTTACCATAACACACAATTTCCTTCCACCTTACCCCCACACCAACACTCATACTCATACAAATATTAATTCACACCTAGCACAAATCCAAAGAGTTGCTCCTTCCCATCTACTTATTCCAACTGTGTTTCCAACGATATTAAATAAACAAAATAAACACCTATAAATTCCAAGCTTTGCAAACAACATTAAATTTTTTTTAGATTAAAAAGTTTAAACTAAGACTTTTTAAATTTAATTAAATCATGGCTATCTGTAAGCATTCTCACAACCATTATAACAATTTATTCACAATTCATGGGATTGTCTTACATTACGTTAGTTATTGAGGAAACACTTTAATTAGGAGTATAATTAATATACCTCGTTAGCTCATGAAATGATTTCACTGTATCTACATTATGTACACGGAAAAAACTTGCCCATGGCTCTAATTTAACTTTGGTCGGTCCGACTTCCGACCCAACCCTACTCAACCATTTTAATACAAAATCAATTTGTTGACCCACGATGCCGCGTTGTTCTTTCCTACAAAACTTTCCCTTTTTAACGAAAGATAAATCTCGGCTCGCGTCACCGGGTTCAAATTCCTATACTTAATACATTTAATACGCGGGTACGGGTATCGGTTCACTCTTCCTAACCAAACAACGGGCAGAGTACGGTTTGACTGCCCCATCTCGTTTACACCTAAATCTAAAAGATACTCTGTATCCTCTCGTAGTGAATTAATTAACATCTGGGATGAACAACAAGTTTTGATTCTAAATGGCTTTCCCGTAATTAAATTAATATCCTTCTGCCGTAAAACAATCGTCCCAGGATCTGCTAGAAACCTTTCTTTCTTTTTAGCGTTAATCATTCTTAAGTAGCTACTTCGATCAGGGCGGTAATTTAAAATACAATTGACTTTCCCTTAAAATACCCTGAAAGTCAATATCCATAAATAGCTTTACCGAATAGAGAATTTCGGAATCTATTCCTTCTGAGCTATTCTCCATAACCAAATTTGCCAATTCCGGCTTTCTACGGTACAATTTTATTAAATTAAGACGATAAATGGTACTGCGATCTCTTTTTCCGGGTAAATCTATCTCGAAATTAAATTCTGAACCAATGTTAGACCTATTATCCGTCTCTAAATTATCCTTATAAATCTCCCTTGGTTCTGAGAGAAGCAATCGCACTGCTACCCTGTTTTCTGAGCCTTTCCGCACATCTGCTTTACACATGTTTTCTTTTTCCCCATTTAACTGCCCTGCTATCTTAGCCATTGTATGATTTCGAAAACTTTCCCGATCCACTGTTAACTGCTTTTCACAACCCATTAACGTCCCAATGGTATATTTTTCCTCGCAGATGTTCTCATAAATCAATCCTTCAGGGTTCGCCACTCCCTTATCTCCTTTCAATTCAAGAGAGCCACTCCAATATTATCCGAATTTATTACCCGCTGTGCACCCATCTCCACAGCTTTGACCCTTCCTTCACATAATCCAGCCTTCACTTTCACTTCACAATCACTATTTCTATACACGTTGAATTCTTTCCCTTCCACAATCTTAAATATATTATTCTTTTCTGTTCCTCTCCCTCTTACTTCAGATGGGGGGAAAACGTTCGTCCATCTCACTGGGGGGTCACAGTTCTCATTTTCAAAATCACAAGACGTGGCATTCTCCACGCTTTTATTAATTACCGGGTTAATTAACGGCCTACACTTATTAACCGGTTCACTAACTTCTGTGGTACGGTTTCCTGACAAATAACAAACATTTGCGAGATTGTTAATCCTATTCCTTGCCTTCCATTTATTTTCATTTAACTTATTTCTGAGTTGAGCTCTCAGTCTTTCTAACTTAAATTCCCTAGCTAGTCTACGTTCCTCAAATTCTTGGTCCCTTTTTTCCAAAATACCCTCCAACAAATATTTAACTGACTCTTCGTGATAGTATTTACTTTGACAAATTCTCCTCTTAAATTCTATCTTGGGTAAAGTAATATCAACTTCTACCCTTAATTCCTTCGCAACTTCTAACAATACGTCTTTTCCTTCTCTTAACAGAAACGTCATGATGCACTAATGCACACAAAATCAAATCTAAACTTAATCGTTACAAAAGTTATACAAAGACTCAAGGTAACCTAACAATACACTAGATCTAGACTTAACTATATTTTACCCATATGCGCAAATCTAAACACAATAAGCTACACATCAGTGTACTCCAATTCAACAAGTATAACTACCGTATACTAAAAAAAAATTTCACAAATCTATAACCACAACAATACCCTTCACAATACTGTGCCAACAAAACAAGTATAACTACTGTATACTAAATTTTACAAATCTAAAACCATAACACTAATATTGCACATTTATACACTTCATACAAAACTTAAAATCTTTCTAGTCTCTTATTGTTTACTAAAAATTTACCTAGTCTTTATATTCCTTATTTAAAATATTTTACATACAAAATCAATACTCAGTTGCTGCCCCAAAAATAATCTCAATGAAAAGACTCACCTTCAAATTTGTAGAGGACAACACAGGAACACTCAGGAATTCTGGCACTTGGCACTTGGAAATCTGGGAAAACGGATTCCAAAATACAGGCGGGTACACTTCATCACTAGCAGGAATGGGAGACACTTGTATCCAGCACTTCTCACAGCTGGGAACTCCACGAATTAGTCGTCATTCAACTCGTCTCATCACAATCGCACACGGCTGGCATTTTTTTTCTCTTCACTTAAAACTAAGGATTCGGGCATCTATTTACTTAAATGCCGCATCAACACCACTGCCACCAATTTCATATATATATATATATATATATATATATATATATATATATATGAATATACCGAATATATATATATATATATATATATATGAATATACCGAATAATATATATATACATACATATATATATATATATATATATATATATATATATATATATATATTATTCGGTCCTAAGTCCGAAATTGCTTTCTGACTCGCTAGGTTCTTCTTTTTTGAAGTTTTTTTATTTCTCTATAATTTTGTTCTTCATGCTCAGCTTTTATATTTTTATTACGCTATTTCTTGTTATGTTCTTTATCTATTATTTCTTGTTTTTGATATATAATACATATTTCTTTTATATATATATATATATATATATATATATATATATATATATATATATATATATATATTAGCTGTAACGTCATGTATAGCTAACCATTAATAAATTTTAACAGCCTAATATAAAAATAAAAGCATTGTTTATTTGCTAAACAATTTGTTACTGAAGCAATAGAATTCAGTCTATATGCCAAGCCGGTGCAGTCAGTCTATATTCTATTCTCAACGCCACCGGCGTTCATCGTCTTTACACTCCAATCTCGGACTCAGCCCTTTTCTCCATCCAAGGCCGGCTCCTCTCTCTCTCGTCTCTTCTTTTTTTTCTTTTCTATGACCCTCTCACTTCCCTTATATATCCACAGATGTTTTTCTCTTTTCTGCCCCTATCGGACTCGGCTCTTTTGAACTTTTGTCACTCAAGCGCTCCCATCCGTTTCCACACATTCCAGCTCAAGCCCCACGGGCGCCGATGTCTGGGTACACATTGTGCTTCAAGACGCGCTGCCGTCACCGGATCGGGAGCAAACAAAACACATTGTTGATGCGTTTCTTGTGACGCCGAGGACCAAGTTCCGAACTTCCTTTCCAGGAATTAATGCATAGACTGGAATTTCCGCAACTTTGGCGGCAAGGGTGAGGTGTCCGTAGTAATTGAGGGGAAGTGATCGGCTTCGCCACAGTATGTTCCATGTGTTGATTGTTTCAGACGCAATTTTCTGCTGTAAATATACCCATCCATCTCGCTTTATCGTCAGTTCTATGTAGAAATTTACAACTGACAGAGCGGTTTTGAAATTATTCGATTGAATTACTTTCACTTACCGTTGTGAGGTAAAAAACAACAACCGGAAATAGTGATTTTGAACAAAAACGTGAAATAAAGTTGAAGGAAAATGTGTCAGGCAAATGTTTAACTTATATTTCTGCAAACGATTGTACTTCAGACGTTTTCTTTTTAAAATCCGTAAATGGAATGATATGTAAAAAATATGACAATAAAATATAGTTTATTGTCCTCCATGGTTAGTGTTATTTTTGAGTAAAATAACGAAGATCGTGTGATATACACAGGAATAAACGATATTTAATAATCTATAACTTTTACAACACAACAGAGGGCGCAAAACATACATAAAACACTCACTTGCTTATAATTTTGTATGATTATATTTTTCAATTAATTTTTTTAATCATTTTTCGCTCTTTCACTACTGTTTTCGAACACGATATTGAAACTATTGCAGTAGCGATCGAGCAACTATCGCAATTAACTTATTTGAACTCCCAGTTTCATAATTTCACATCGCATCATGACCAAAGTTAAATAAATTTAACAGAACGAACTATTTACGTTAAGATAAATTTATTTAAGCACTCAAAAAGGGTTTTTACTTCTACAATAAGAAGATAAAAAATAATTAAAACTTAGCTTGAGAGAGAGAGAGAAGATGCAAAGGGTATGGACATGGTTGACGCCCGGTCCGGGTGGAATTTCGGCGTCTTTGTTTTAAGGTTCTTCTGCAACTCTGGGAGAGGCTCTCTCTCTGTAATTCTCTGTATCCCCCTTTTTGTCCGACTCCTAATCACTCCAAAGTCCTGGAGCCGATCTCTTTGCTCTGTCCAGTATAATTTCTCTGATTGGTCCGGGGCTGGGCGCAGTATTACACTACCTCAAAATTTATGCATTTACTGAACTTTGTGACGCGGGAAACGTTTTTGACACTCCCTACCAAAGGAATTTCACCACATCCGGTCAAGGGGGACTCGTATAAAAATCCCAAGCCGTTTAGGGGCAATTTCTAAAACGTGAACAAATCTGGCCTCTCATCAGAAGCTCTGCGTTCAACAAAGCCGTAATCTTTTCCGACTCTAAATCAGCATTACAGGCTTAATCACAAAATTACCTCTGTAATTCACGCAGCGTTTTTAAAAATGCATTTCGTTTTTAAAAAATTTTCCTCATAAAATTTCTCGCCCGCGGGTACCTGCACATTATGACGTTAATGGAATGAGCATGCTGATTTTTTTTGCTAAAAAAGGAGCCCTCGTGATCCAAAGACCCACAAGAGAGAATTTCAACTTTTCATTCTTTATAACTTTTTACTAATATGACCTTCAAATATAATTTTATACTAAAAGCTGCAGAGATTTCGAAGGATAAGAGTTGCGCAATTTGGAACGAAAACCCGTCCTGGGTTCCTGAAGCTCCTAGAAAAGGTGCTGTAGCTCGTCTTAGACTTTTGACGGAGCATGACTGTGTGAGGTCCCATCTCTACCGAATTGGTATCGCCGACTCGCCTGACTGTATTCTCTGTGACTCTGGTCAGCCTATGGTCACCGAACGTTTGGACGTGTGCCCTACATTAAAAGGTTTTAATCAGTGGCGTAATGCAGAATATTAGGGCCCCCCGCAAAGTCAGAATTTGATCCCCAAGCCGAATCTTACAAAGCGTACGTAATTGGCATCAGTCAAGCTTTGGGCTCTCCAGAAGCCTACCGCCTTGCGATACGGAAGTGTACGTTATGCTACTGGTTTTAATTGTGCTGTCAAAAAATATTGGAGAGCACGTACACTAATGGCATAGATGCTATTTTTAGTGTGGGACATTTGTAAAATAAAAAATAAATACTTTTTTCCCGCTTACAAACCGCATTCTCTTTTAAGTTTTTTTTTTTTGTAACGCAACCTTGTTATGCTTTACCCTCTTTCGCTATTTTCGATTACTTTCCATGTCATGATAGAACTTTTCTGTCATTTGCATTAAGATTATAGCTCTATCAGTAAGGCATTGTTGATTATAATATAACTCAAGAATTAAATTTTGAATCACAAATAAAAAGTTTAAATTACATGAAACTTTTGAAGTGATAACTTCTTTAGACGCGTTTTGCTGGAGAGTGAACTTGAATGATGCGTTTTAAAAAGCAAAGCATTGTTACGCTCGGCTTTGTAACGCTCGTAACAATGGTAACAATACTACTGAATGTGGTAACAATACTAACGAATTTTCGGGTTTAATGAGTCATGTATCGGAGAAATTTGTGCTGTGAAATGTAGAGCAGAAAATTGACAAATAATTCTAATGGTTACTATTTATATTTCACCAAATCTAAGTGTAGAAAAAGTTATCGAATTCATTCACAAAAATTTAGTTTCCTACACTGAAGCCGGATCAACTCTTCTGAATAAATTGCATGTTATTTTAAGTGGAGATTTTAATGTAGATTTTTCAAAAGATAAATCAAAAAGCCTTTAGTAGATTTTTAAAAATCAAAATTCAATTTAATTATGTTAAGTGATCCAAATGAAAGCACGACAAAGTACAAAACAACACTTGAAGGAGTTTTTTTCAATATCTAAATAATTTTGAATCTAAAGTATTTATAGCCTATTTCAGCTACCATAAACCCATTTTTTTCTTATTAGAATACAATTAATTCACAAATATGATTGTATATTGTGCAATAAAATATTATTTTATGAGTACAGACATGAATAAATAATTTTATGTAACAATTCTAATATCTCCTTGTTTTTTATTTCACCTGAAATAACATTACAAAATTTGAAGTTATCACTATTATCATGTGGTCATAAGCATACTCTTTTTTTTATTTTCTTTAATGTGTAATACATGATTTATAACGAATTACTACAAGTTTCAATTAAACTTGTTATTCGTTTTCAGTTTTCATGGATCATTTTTTATAATTCATTAATCATTAGAACATAATCAGAGCTTCTCCGTAATAGATAATCCGGCTATTTTGTATTGTTATATATTAATAGGCGTACCTGATGTTTTTATTTATAATTCTAACGAAATAGGAGAAACATTAAATCTGCATCAGCTTATATTTTATATATTCTATATGATGTATATTTTTTCAATGGAAGGAACAACTATTTATTTTAAAAATTAATTATCAAAAAGCTACTAAAAAATTACGCCACAAAAGTCTTCGTACACTTAACAAAAATCTCAACTTAGCTTTAAATATTGTACTTCTTTCTTAATTTAGTACTTAGTAGGATATCTTTTAGTGTCCACAACAACTTTTAAGCGTCTTGGTATAGATTTAATCAGTTTTTTTTTTTTTTTTTTTTTGTAATTTCTGCATCGATTTTTCTCCATTCTTCTGTAATCATTGTTTTTACTTCGCATTTTGTGTTTATTTGTCACGTTTTCTTTCTTTTTTTTACATCAGAATCTCACCAGATATGTTATACTGGGCTAAATAAAGTGATTGAGGAGGTGTTTTCATAATTTGGGGACAGTTATAGAGACACCAGTGGCGTACAATGAGAGCAGTGCACTTGGCGTCATTACCCTGTTAAAAAATTAAGTAGTCTTCAATATCCAAATTTCGGGCGGATAATTTAAAATTTCTCTTTAAAATAATTAAATAGAGCTCTTTATTCGTAATACCATGAAAAAATACCAAGTTACCTAATTCAGAGGCCAATTTACACCTCCACGCCAGAACTCCTTCACTTCCATGCTGAAGCATTGGAAGTGAAGGAGTTCTTGTTCCACATAAATTCATGGGATTAAACTCCTTATTTTTTCATTTACAAGCTATTATAGGCTCATCGGAACCCAAATGTTGAATTGTCTGCCATCCCAATCAATTTGCTGTTAATTTTGAATTTTCTGAAACTTAATTCCAAGAATCTAGTTGGATCAATAAGACATGGAAGTAGAAGTGCTCTTGTGTGGGGGTGTAAATCGGCCACAAAATTAGGTAATTTGGTATTTTTTGTTGATATTGTGAATCATGAGCTCTATTTAAATATTTGAAAGAGAAATTTTAAATTATCCGCCCAAAATTTGGATATTGGAATCGACTTCATTTTTTGACAGGATAATGACGCCAAGCGCACTTCTCTAAATGTACGCCACTGGTGTCTCTGTAACTGTCCCCAAATTATGAAAACACCTCCTCAATCACTTTATTTAGCCCAGTAGAACATATTTGGTGAGATTTTGGTGCAAAAAAAAAAAGAAAATACGACGTATAAACGCATAATGCGAAGTAAACACAATAATCACAGAAGAATGGTGGAAAATCGAAGCAGAAATTACAAAAAAAAAACTTATTAAATCTACACCAAGAGGCTTAAAAGTTGTTGTGAACACTAAAAGGTATCCTGCTAAGTATTAAATTAAGAAAGAAATACAATATTTAAAGCTAAGTTGAGATTTTTATTAAGTGTACGAAAACTTCTGTGGCGTAATTTTTAGTAGCTTTTTGAAAATTAATTTTTTTAAAAAAATAGTTATAATATTTTTAAAAAATCAATTATGTCATTCTGTTAAGAACAAGTTGCAGATATAAAAAATTATAATTACATTATATTAATTTTTATCTGTCGAAAATATTAAATTTTATAAGAAATTGCAAGTGTACGAACACTTTTGTGGCCCACTGTAAATTATTCATAAAAGCTGATGGATAGTTTTCGTATGTAATAAAACTTACTCAAAAATGAAAATGCATATAATTCCTATAGTGAATAACAGCTGTAGCGTTAAAATCATAAACACCTGAAAGACAAAAAGTAAAATTTAAAAAAAGTGTTGACATTTAGAGGTATAAAACGCTTTTTATGCATCAAATGTAATTGGAATATTAATTTTTCAAATTTAAAGCAGACGATAAGTTTTAAGTTTAATTAAAACTAGCAAACAAAAGAATAGTAAAAATATGTTTGGATTGTTCTTTCGAAGCTAGTATGTAAGTAAAAGGAATGATAATAATAAAAAAAACTTTATTATATATAAATCCAAAAATAACATAATTCTTTTATTTCACTAGGGAATTCAGTTACATATAAATCAAATGAGAAATAAATTTCAAAAGGCATTCAATATTGTGACAAAATATGTACGAATATATATATATATATATATATATATATATATATATATATATATAATGTCAGATTTCATAAAAATAACGTATAAAATAGAATGTTTTTAAATGAAATATTTTACCCAGTACGAAATTCTTATTATAGAAACACAATCACTATCTTAAAATTAAATGGATAGAAAAATATAAAAAAGAAGGAAGTTTAATATATATAATCTATTGTTATTTTTCTGTACCTTTCTCACGAAAATTTTCCGGACTTCAACATCTGAAAATCCTGTATAACCAGGCATAGAACCAGTTTCCAACCTTGGATTTCTGCGGCTTCCAGGTCGTATGGGACCATAATCTGATCTTTGTGAATGACCGTAGGCAGCTGTAAAAGGACCCATTAATCTCAATTATACATATATTTTTATAGTAACACACTTTGAAACTAAATGATGTTTCTCTAATTAACTTATTTTGTTAAAATAGAACATTTGATTGACCTATAACCCGTAATAATTTTTCTGAGAAAGAGGAGAGAGAGAGAAATGGAATTTTTTTTATAGAGAGCTAAAATTTAATGAGACACATAATCAGCTTTTTAATTTCAAATACATGAAAGTTTTTACTTTTATAGGCAGAACGAGGGGAAAAAAACTGAATGGACTATTTCAAGTCATGTTTTTTTAAATCTCGTCATTTTTTCAAAGAATAAGAAAAATAAAAAGTATAATATTGTGTTTGTCACGAATGTGATACATTGATAAAATACTTCACCCAAATTTCCACAATTTTTTATCATATAATCAAAATTATTTGTGTAGATTTATATTAAAATACGGAATGCAAACTTATAACCATTACCGTAAGTCTACATCTGTCTTGTTAGATAGGTTAAAAGCCTGTATTTTTGTATAATTTGGTTGCTTTTTCACTTACCAAAAAGAATGACCCGGTAACGAAAACCAAGCCAAGTCTTCGAAGAATCCACTCTGTTCGTCATGTCCATTTTCCTGATTATTTTGTAGCATTACGATGGCCACATTTCCGAACCGATTTCCCACCAAATATCCAATTATTTTTCGAAAGAAGCCCAACAGTCACTTGGTTTCACAAAATAAAGTGCCCAGAAATAGACATAAATTGTGAGGAGAAAGTCAGTCTTTAACCTTACGTGGGTCAAGTTGTGTGAGAAATTGGCCAGAATTTTGACGCAAAATTTCCAGGCTCCGACATCAAAACCCACGGCATGACAAGGGGCAATGTTCAACAGAAATTATTCTACTTCAAGTGTTTTTCTTTGAAGGCGTGACATTAGCGACTTTTCAAAAGAGACAAAAAGACGAAAACACTGACTCTAAGATGATTTCGGATTCCATGTTCAGACATTCGACGAGACCAACAACTGATTCATTTCCAAATCTACAGTATGTGATGTGAGTTGAAGATTGTCTCACCAACACTCGACTGGAAAACCCATAATGACAGACTCCTCACAATGCTCAACGAGCACCCAAACTCGTCTCCGTCTAAATATTAAGAAAATACAGAAAGTTCTTGTTAGTTTTGTCTCGTTATCCTTAATATTTATTAAAATAAATTATAAGTAGTATAAATAAGTTTCTGCCATTTTTTAAATAAAAAATTGGGCACTTATTATGAAAGAACGGTACATTATGTTTTATTCAAAGTATTGTTCACAAGCCACTACTTTCCTCCCTTTTTCTTGTAGCATATGAATACACAGTGTTGGAAGAACATTTCATGTTTTGAGCATATTCACGACTCAACCCAATTTTTGGTATCTTCATATGATGTGAAGGTCTGCTGAGACAGTTTATGTGCCATCGAACGGAACAAGAGATGTAATCGAAAGGAGTAATATCTGGTGAATACGGTGAGTATAGGTACAACTTCCAGAATGAGTGTTTCTAAGTAGATTTTGATCGGCGCCACAACTTGTGGATGAGCATTATCACACAGGTAATAATTTGGTCATGTTTGAAATTGTAATGGGCGCGTTGCACCTTGAGTGCTCGGCAGTGGCGTAACGAAGAATACTTGGCCACCCTGCAATATCAGGTTTTGGGGCCCCAATCCCAAATACGTACAGGATATCAGTCAGGCTTTGGTCCGCCTAGAACACCTGCCCTCCCGCAATGCGGGAGTTGTGGGGGTGTACGTTAGGCCACTGGTGCTCAGCTCAATCTCATCAGTTTTGTTCGGAAGCGAACCCCAGAAATGGTTTCGTTCGGTTTGAGCCACTCATAATACACAAGCTGTTCCCACCAAAGGCACAGCATTAGTTTCTTTTCGTGAATATTCGTGTGTAGAAGCATGGCCACGTGATTTCCAAGATTTTCTCTTCTTTCGTTTATCGCAGTTGATCCATTTATCATCACCACAAGGCTATCCGATGCAAAAAAAAACTCTTTCGCTTATGCCTAGCAAGTATAATTTCACATGTGCAAAATCCGCATTCCCCCCGGCTTCAGTTCATATGAAACCCAATTTTCTTTATTCTGAATTATTTTCTACGATTTTTAGCGATGTGAAATTGCCTGTTGAGTCCCTCCTAATTTAAGTGCAAACTCTTCTTGTGTTTTACCAACATCACCTGTATACTAACCCCGGTAGAGGCATTGTTCCGTTCTCGATTCAGTCTCAATAAGATCATGATCAGAATAATTTTAGTGGTCGATTGATATTCTCGAATATGTTATCTGTTAAACAGCGAATTCCAAACTACATGCCAACTAGCAACAGTATCAAGACTGTATAATTATGTGATGACAGTCGTCTTAGGTCTAGGCCCTCTACCACATACACCACCTCTTTAGTCGAAAAGTGGCTGTTGTCGAGCTATTTTGTGCCTGGGTTTGTAAGATTGATATTCATGCACATTTACTTGTTTTGGGTTACCGTTTGTACGAGTAATTAACAACGTATATCATGCACTGTTTACTGGGGTCACAAATGGGGCTTACTTTTGCACAGGGACCCAAGACGTCCCCTGGTTCCGTCAAAATAAATATTGAAGATATCATGAACATTGAAAAGTCCACAAAAAATATGACTAAAAATGTGGCAAACGTAAGCAGAGTTTGTACTTTCTGTCCATCTAAGAAATGTAGATTGACAAAATACATATACAACTGCTGCGACGAGGCAATTTGTGGAGAGCATACTTTTAACATCTACCCGGAATACAAATCCTAATGTTTTGTAAGCACTTTTCTGTTTTTAATTGAAATATTATGATATCTCTCTCAAGATCTCTCTTGAGATAAATAAAGGTAACACAAAAATATACTTGCTTTTAATTCTTAATCTGTGAGTCGAAGGATTATTCATAGAGTAACACTGATTTATATATATATAAGTTTAGTTATCTATGATTAAAATACCTTACCTTGACCATAGGGTGGTGTATAATGATATCCAGGGGTGCCTTGAGGATTTGGAGGATATTGCGGTATTGAGCCTTGATATCCATATGGGGGAGGCCTTTGTTGATATTCCTCTTGCTGTGTATCCGTTTTTGATTCTGTTTCCTTTCTGTTTTGTTTCTCATCATCTTCCTTTGCTTCTTTTTCATCATCCTCGCTGGTTTCTTTCTTTTTATCCTTGTCATCCTTCTTTGTATCCTTGTCATCCTTCTTTTTATCCTTGTCATCCTTCTTTTTATCCTTGTCATCCTTCTTTTTATCCTTCTCATTCTCCTTTTTATCCTTCTCATTCTCTTTTTTATCCTTGTCATCCTCGCTTGTTTCTTCTTCCTTTTCATCCTTATCACCTTTCTCTTTTTGTTTTTTCTTATTTTCTTTTGGTTCTTTTCCCATTCCTAAGACTAAAGAGCTCTCTAAGGAAGAACAATTGTTTTATCAGAATAAGTATTTGATGGTTTCGTAGCTCATACCATTCATTTTTCGTTGCATTACTTATAATTTTCAGATACTGTGAAATAAGAATAATTCACAATGAGTTTCATATAGATTACATCTATTGCAGGGCGTTTGATGACACTGATTACATTATACTGAAGTTACTGATTGAGCATACTCTGTACATTATGTACTAAATTTCTTAAAAAAAACGAACTAAAACACAGTAACATGAAGTGTTTTCCCTTATGTATAATTTTTTATAAAATTAAAATGTGTGATAACGGTGGAATATAATCATATTTTTTATATTCTATAACAGAGTTTCTTAATTTAGGCATCACGTGACTTGCAACTGGGGTAATCACAAATTTTAGTATTTTTGATATATGATTGTCGCAATCAGTTGTTAAAAGTAGTAAGTGAACGTCTTCGGTGTCTTGAGAAAAAGCTTTAAGAAATATTTCCTTATGGATGCTGGGGCGGAAGGAGATATACCCATTGTAAAATTATTCAAAATTGCTATTGAAAATACTACTCATTAACACTGGCGTAGCTTGTCCTGAGAGGGTCCCGTATCAAAATTCAAAGGGGCCCTTTTTTGGAAAAATAAATAAATATGATAGCATAAATAAAACTCATACACAATTATTTATATCATTCGTTGTTGTGTGTCTTCTTCCTCCCCTTATGATAACATTAAAAGATTTATTTTGAGCAGTACAATATAATAATATATCAACTTTATTTATATACGCAGTCTTTTTATGCTTAGTTTTAAAATAACACAATCATTTTCTTTTTCGGTTAATTTAATCTAACACGACTTAGGGCGGTTGACTGTTCCTGAAAAATTGGAACGGAAATCATTTTACAAATATTTCAGCTTCTGAGACCAATGTTGTGCAAATCTAGAATGGTTTTTAAAATATTGATCAAAACGTGTGTGTAGACTAAAACTTAAAATTATCACATTAATACTTGTACTGAAAATTATCCGAAGAATTTGCAAAACCATAACAAATAAAACAAGAGTTTCTTTGATTAAAAAAAGTTAAAACCACAATATATATTTCTGAAGGTAATTCATCTTCTCTAAATTTTATTACGGGGCCTTTATCAAGTTTCAGCAGAGTTGGTATGATAGATCTTCACATGTAAAATAGCGATTTCTATTTATCTCAATTTGCGTTATAGATGAGGTGAATAATTTATTATTATTTCAAATATTAATTTATTGCCCTACGTTGAGGCAATATGTATGTGTTCCCCGTTTTCTTTAATGATTTTCTGAAACATGTAAAGAGTGTTTTTTTCCAGGTATAGAAGTTTAAGTTGGCATTACTTTCCAAGATGGCGACCGATTTAACAGCTGTCAAGTGATTTATTCTCAGTTTGGTTTGGCAATTCATCAAAACGATCATCAAGCAAGGCGTAGATTCGTCGAATGGGCCCAAAACGAGATTGCCGTTGTTCCCGATTTTCATAAGCGAATTTTGTTTAGCGATGAAGCGCACTTCTGGTTGAATGGCTACGTCAACAAACAAAACTGCCGCATTTCGAGTGAAGCTAATCCACAAGTGTATGTCAAAACACCGTTACATCCAGAAAAACTGACTGTTTGGTGCGCTTTATGGGCTGGTGGAATCCTTCTTCAAAAACGATGAAGGCCACAACGTTACAGTCAATGGTGATCGGTATAGAGCCATGATTACTAACTTTTTCATTCCTGAATTGAACAATCATGATGTCCAGGAGCTGTGGCTCCAACAAGACGGCGCAACATGTCACACAGCTCGTCCACAATCGATTTATTGAAAGACACGTTTGGTGACCGCCTAATTTCACGTTTTAGACCTGTGAATTGGCCTCCAAGATCTTGTGATTTAACACCGCTAGACTATTTTTTGTGGGGCTATGTAAAGTCATTGGTCTATGCGGATAAGCCACAAACGCTTGACCATTTGGAAGACAACATTCACCGTATTATTGCCGATATACGGCCACAAATGTTGGAAAAAGTCATCGAAAGTTGGACGTCCAGATTGGACTACATCCGAGCCAACTGTGGCAGTCTTATGCCAGAAATCATATTTAAAATGTAATGCCACAAGATTATCTTTCGAATAAAAAAATTCATGTCAATCGAATAACACATCGTTGTTTTATTGCAATTTAAAGTTCTATACCTCTAAAACAAACACCCTTTATAAAATTAACCTTCATGATAAATGTATGAAATTTTTAAAATAGGTACTTAATTTCATATTACACGGGTTAAAAGAACGTGAATCATTTTTACTGTACAAATAAAGTATCTATTTCGCATGGTTTTTCACACAGTGTTTTTGCAATGACGTATCAAACGAGTAAAAATAAAGTCGAATGTATTATCAACTCTATTATACAGTATAAGGAAATAATAATAAAAAGATTTCTTACCATTCCTATCCAAATGAGTCTGACTTGTTGGCGGTAGAAAAAAGATGAAATGTTTCATAATTTCTTTGAGATGCTTTTTCTTAATTTAACGCTTAAAAGCGCCACTAATGTATAAGTGATCTATTTTCACTCACATTTTCAACAGCCCACCGCGTAAAGAATGAACGTAGTCAATGGAATTAACAGAGTGAAATGAAACAAACTTTAAAACCTCCAATCATGGGTAGGGACGTCTTAAGGTATGGGCCAAATGGGCCCAGGGCCTCGGCCACTACAGGGGCGTTCTCAACTCAGTCTTAAGAAGATCATAATTCGAATAATATTTACTGTTGCATTCACCGAAAAACTGGGAGTTTCGGACGATATATGTCAACAGGCTTCATGTAATGACCGTCGTCTACATACATGCCTAGGCCTACCACCATGCACCATCATTACTCAATCAGTCAAAAGGCGGCAGTCGGTTGAGCTGGTATGTGGGATTGTAAATCATATACATTTATTTGTTTCGGGATTATTGTTTGTACGAGTATTTGACAACGTGTGCTGTACGTATTGTTTACTTTTAAGTCTCATAGGTGGGTCCTACATTTGTGTAGGGGCTGAGGTCTTACTTTTGAATAGGGGCCCACGGCTTCAAGAAGTCTTAAGACGTCCCTGATTATAGGGCTGTTAGAATGACAATTTATGGAAAGCGCATCACAAGGGATCTATTTTCGAGACAATTAACTAGTAATTGGGAAGTTGACAAATGACTTTTGGCGCATATGGTCCAAACTTTTCTCAAAAGGGGAAACAGCCTTTGAACCTTTGCTGGCCATGAATGCGCGTTCGATCTCTTAGATGTTATAGAACCAAGATAAATAAAATCAATTATTCTCATTTATTAGACTACCTCTGGACAAGCTTCTGACTAAAGGCCAAACCTTCGTGTAGCTTTCTTAGTGCGACATTTATCTACGGTCAATCAATTAACAGACGAAAGGGTACAAGTAAATAACATTCCAAATGGATTTTTCCCATTCTAAGTGTTATCTGTATTTTACTTCAAACACAATCTTTCTGACAAGCCATTCAGAATAAAAAGATTTTCGCCTCTTTTCTGAGTCCATACTAATCCTTGTCTTCTGATTATTTTAAGTAAAATAATATCCCCTTTTAAAGTTTTCTTATTGTGGGAACCGAGATACAGAGTTCACGTGGAAAAATTTCAATCATTTGAAGCCAGTCAGGAACGTCTTAATACATGGGCCAACTGGACCCGGGCCTCGCCTTCGATGGGGCCTCGTTTCGTTCTAGAGTCTGTCTTAATAAGATCGTGATCTAGATAATTTCAATGATCAAATATTATTCCATTACATATTCTGCGAAAAACAAGGAATTTCAAACTGCATATCAACTTATAAAAGTGGTAAGGCTGTATAATTATGTGATGACCGTGGTCCATGCCTAGGCTTAGGCCTAATAACATGAACAATCATACAACTAAGTCGAAATGCGGCCATCGATTGAACTGGCTTTTGCTTAGGTCTTTGAGATTGTGAATCGTGTTTATTTGTTTCAAACTATCGTTTGAACGAGTATTTGACAATGCATTCAATATACTATCTAGAGAGGTAGTAGTAGAGCCGGGCCTACTTTTGTATAGGGGCCCAGGACCTTAAAACATCTTAAGATTTCGATGGGTTCAGAGCCTCAAAGAGTCTTAAGACGTCACCGAAGCCAATGACATATTTTATAAACAGAAAAAAGAACTCTGTTAATAAGACTATTGATAACATTTTACGACCTTTTGCTTTCACACGTCCGGGCCCCTGTAGCTTGGGGGTCCCGTATCTCTCATACGACGGTAGCTACGCACCTGCTCATTAACCATTAAAAGTATAAGAAGGACTTGTTGAGTTATCAACAAATTCGGCGTAACAAATTCATTTCAGTACGAAGTCCATAGAAATTTTTTGGTTAGGAGCTGCACTAAAAATTTCCAACAATTTCTAAAACTCTTCAGTACAGTATCTTTTACCTTTTTTTTATGTAAGACGATGTTTTTTGTCTTTCACAACCATAAAAACCAAATATCGGTCAAATCTAAAGAATATTAAGGAAGTAATTCGTCCGGTGGTTTCAAATATTATTTCACGATATAATAATACAATTAAAAATAAGGATACTTACGTATTATCGCAACCGTATTGGCGACAACATATGAATCAAAGTACATTGTGATGTACCTCCCCTTGAAGGTACATCCCTCGAAATATCAGCGTGAGCTAGAGGTGTAGGGTTAGCGAAAGAACTATGATCAAACATTATCTTAATATGACTTTATTAAGATATTCAACTTAAACCTTTAACAAATGTAATTATAATAATTAATATGAGAGAATCTACGATGACGCAATACGCAACACACAATATATATATTTATAATAAGATCTAATCGAATTCAGACCAATCTCAATAAGCGTACCGTCTAATCCTCGATTCTAATATTAAGTAATCAGTCCTGCCTTATTATATCTCGTAATAGCACTTGTCTTTATCTGCAATGGGATGCAGCTTTACAACTACTTTCCAGTCGAGCACCAATGTATGTATCCACATCAAGCACAACTTATTCAATCTTGAAACACGAACTGTAATAATCATCAACTGCCACAACGCACATCAATTGTCTAACATTCCTTTACATTGCAATCGCGCTTACTCTAAGATGCGATATTTAAAGTTCATTTATTTGCATCTCTTATTCACATCTCATTTCTTGGATTTGATTGGAAAAGAGTTGCCATTAATTCTGGCCCAAAGAACTCAAATGACTTGTTAAGGAAAAGACGCGTAAGACGTCACAACATGGTTGCCAATTCAGCATGTGCGACGGCGAGTTATCTTGAACGTTAGCATAGTTGCGATAGTATATAAGTACCATTGTTTATAAAAGGTGATGATCTCAGAAGTGTGAACTACAATGACTATACTTAATAAGCAGATTATATTTTACGTATAATTTACGTGTAATTACGTATGTTTTTCTTTTAAATGTTGTTGCTAAATTAAAATTTTATATCATTATATTCAAATTAAAAACTTATTGCGGATGTTTATTACTGCAAAAAAACAACAACAATATACTACAAATAGAACGCATACAGAAGTACCACACCGTACGTGAACTTCGCGCAATGCTTATGGGGTCGGAAAAAATTTTTATACAAAAAATAGGACCGCCACCCCGAAAAGTATAAGAACCCCTATTGGTACTTAAGTATTATCGCAACCTATTGGCGACATTATATGAAACGAAGCACCTGGCTTACGTCACATTAGAAATCGGGGTTGCCAACTTGAAGAGTTATTAATAGAGTTGGTGATTGTTGCGATAATGCGTAATGCGTGTTTTAGAACAATGGTTCCCAAAGTGGTTTCTTCGGACCCCTGAGGCTCCTTGTGGCTGGTGAGGGATTCACTGCAAAAAATTAATTTGAGGGTGCGTGAATAACGTTAGAGAGTTCGCAAATGGTTTAATACAAACTAGTTTAATGTACTATTCACAGTTCAGTTATAGAATAGGGTTCTTTAAGTGTGCTCATTTTATTTACTAGGAGCTAGTGTTATGTGATTGTTAAAAAACATCTTCCAAATAAACTCAATAAGCAAAAAAAATCAAAAAATAATTTTTAATTTTTTTTTTTTTTTTTTTTTTTTTTTTTTGTATATGGATCTTGTACCACTTTTTTGAAAAAAAGAACCCCTTCTTCAGTACTTATAAGAAAACCAGATTGCTTATTATACCAAAGCTTAGCATATAAAAGTAGAAAATAAGGTACGTAAATTATTAGAATTCTTTAAAGATATACTAAAATGAAACTACATTCAAATGACCTTTTTATTATGTCATGCCCTTTATTATTTGGCAATCAATTTTATTAATCCGATTTAAAAATTTTAATTTAAATGTATTTAAAATTTAAATAAAGAAAGATAAAATTAAATTATAATGAAGTATGTACAATAACTTTTGATGTACTTACTCATAAATCATAAAAAGTTATTACTTTTTGATAAATGCACCTTTCAGTAACTTATTCGTTAAATTCATTATCTTTGTTTTTCGGGAACAATTAAGATTTTTGAAGCTGATAATAACATCATCTAACTGTTGGGATAAAGAGGACAATAACCAACATTAATATCAAAAGTCATTTTCTACTGAAATTTTGGGAGGAGAGCTAAAAACTAGTTATAAGGAAAAGAAACTTAAGCTTTTTTTTCTCGTTTTTATCTACTTACTTCAGAAAGGCAGACAACAGCATCAGAAAAACATTTTTTTCCTCTTTTAAAAATCATTTTAAAGATGATTTATATTTCAAACAATTGATTAAAAATTAACTATTGACTTTGTGTGTGTTTCCATGAAATCTTTATGTATAAAAAAATAATGAAAAAGTTGCGTTGATATACTACTGATTTAGTATTTGCTTATACCAGTGTTGTGTTGAATAATCTTTTTCTCTTCTATCTTGTATATTTACTGAAATTTCCCTGCACCTGTTTTTAGACTCTACATATCTTTACTCCTTTTCTTGTACCCAAAAAACATCCACATTACCTTTTATAAAAAAAATAATAAGCTTCGAATTTCGTAGATACAGAATCGCTGCTTTTGAATTTCGAAGGCAGATCATCTGCATTTATTGATTTAACATAAAATGGATGATCAAAAATCAAGAAAATTACTTTTTTTATATTTAAATGATCAGGGTGGTGTGCTGAGCAGAATTCCGACAAAGGTTATCTTCCAGTGGGTGTCTTCCCGTTGTGGCCTTTGGGGAAATGCAATGGTGGAACTTTTTGCAAAAAGAGGAACGGATATTCTCCAAAGATCTATTCAAAGAAAGAAAGAAAAAAAATTAAGAGACCTGTCTCTTCACTCAGCAAAACCTGAAATCAATAGGATTTATAAGAAATGCTTTCGAGATGCTGCTACCAGTGGTACCAAAAATAAATCATGGACGGTGCTAATAAAACCTATGTCTCGGACTGTCCAAGTGCTGCTGCTGTGGCTGAGTTTACATTATTGACTGGACATGACTGCCTTTGTATCGTTTTAATCTGAATGACTCCCCTTTTTGTGTTTCGTGGGCTTCTAGACAAGTCATGGACGCTTAATTCAAAGTTGCAAATGTGTCTTTGCACGCGTGTGGTGATTATTTCCACAAAGACGCCGATCACAGCTGTGAGACGAAGACGTTAAGCCCTCAATATGTGATAGTGGTTTAAAATTACGAAATGTTTTATGTAAACCTAATTCTACAATAAATTCTAAAACACAATTCTTTTATCTTAAATATTCAACTGTAAGTAAAATTAATTTTATTTTGGTTTTTAGGAATTTTTTTGCGATTCAGAAATATAGATAAAAAGATCCAATGAAATTGAAAGTTTTGCTTATTTTCTTCAGAATGTCGTATCCGCACTTTATGGAAACGATTCTAATAGTTAATTTTTATCTATAAATACTGTATTTTTTATGGCTGTTTTCTTCAAACTTATAGCCATGATTCTTGACAATAGCTTTAGTTCGAATTTTCCATGAAAATAACTTTTTCTATAGTACTGTCATGGCAATTTTACTCTATTCCTCTCGAACCGTTTTCCAAAGTTCGTTCAGTATTCTTAAATGCCTTTTTCCTAAGGTTCGTTTTAATAAACCGAAAACACAAAAGTCTACTGGGGAAGCGTTGGGTGGTTTTAAACGCATCTCAAAAAACGAGATACACTTTATTACTGTTTCTTTCTTTGCTGAAGAAGCGGACTTAGACGTGTGATTAGAGGCTTTTCCCATATGAAGCTCAACTTTATCAATGTCCTTTCCATATAAAGCTGACCGCGGTAGCCGAGTGGTCAAGGTATTGGATCGTGGCTGGCCTTGTCACGAGTTCGAGCCCAAAACCACTAAAGACCCGCCGTGTAGGAGTGCGATGCACGTTAAATCTGTCGAGAGCTCAAACGTCCTCTCGTTGGTATGGTAGTTAAGAGAGGGAGGAGCCAGCTCAGGTGTCGTCCTCGTCTCTTGACCATGGCTCAAAATTGCGTGGTCTGTCACCAAAAGCCCTCGTATAGATGAACAGTGCGATGTTAATATTCCCTCACTCCATATAAAAGCTGGGATTTCTTCTTCAAAAATTGGTTCTGAAATATTCTGCTGATAGTAGAGTGAATTATTTTTGGCTTTTTTTAGACTCTTTTGATGTTTAATTTGCCGTTGTAACAAAATCCTGCAACTATTATGAATCCCCTTGGGAACTTTTCTGTTAACTGACGAAGCCATTTCCTACGGTCATTCACGTCGATTGAGGAATAGAAAATTGGTCTTTTATTACAGTCACTTCAATATACCCATGACTCAAGGAGTGTTCCCACAACTTTCCATTTTTCAGCAGCTGGGTGTTTTTCATATAATTTTCTACCATTTGTTTTTCTTTCAGCAATAGGTTTTGGCAAAAGTACAGACACTTTAGGTTTAAATATCTTTTTAACTTTATAAATCTTTATGAATGATTTTGCTTACAATGCTGGAAGACATTCCTAGTTTCGATGCAATGATTCTTTGAGTTTGTGGATTTTTCTTTTAGGGTCAGACACTTTTCACTTTTTTTTATAGTTGCCTGCGTTCCAAAAGCCTAAGGATGAGGTTTTATGTTCATGTTTTCATTGTTACTTTCAGATACACGTTTTTTCCCCTTTCAAATTCAATAGATTAGAAACACCTTTTTTGAAAGGGAATAATCGAGATTTTTACACCGCTTATAATTTGTTGATACGAATACTTCTCCCCTGAAAGCGTAATTACGAAATTTTTGAACCATCTATCAATTTTAGAAGCCATTTTTTTTTTAAATCTTTTTTTTTACAGTCTAATCGAAAGAAAACATTAGCAGATGGCTATTTTGAAGTTACATCTCAAAATGCAAATGAGAACAATTATAAAATCGTTTCCATGAAGTGAGAACGACTTTTTGTATTTCATTTGAATCTTTCATTTTTGTTCGGTATACATTTTCCTTCTTTATTCTCCACTAGATGGCAACCAGCCAGTAAAATAAATTCGGAGGAAAATTAGAGAAAAGCGTGAATTATATTATTTTTTTATCTATACATATAAATAAAAATGAAGTGTCTGTTTGTAATTTGAAATTAATAGCTTTTTACTAAATGCATTTAAAAGTATATACGGTACTCATATGAAAAAATCAATTTTTAAAATTTTTGTCTGTCTGTCTGTTTGTTTGGGCTAATCTCTGAAACGGCTGGACCAATTTTGACGAAACTTTCACTGGCAGATAGCTAATGTTATAAGGAATAACTTAGGCTACTTTTATTTTAGAAAAAAAAATTAGAATTCCGGGAAAATAAAATTAAAACCAATGAAATAGTGAGCAATATTCGATTCAAATAGGAATTATTTATTTCAATAGGGACTATTTTTATTCAATAAGGATTATTTTTATTTAATAGGAATTATTTTATTTCGCGAGCCTTCTGTCTCAACGATTGCTAGCAGTTATATCAAACTTTTTTCTTTGATTAGGTTGCTGCCATTTGCCACACTTCCCATTCATGTCTTGATCCTAATGATTTTACAGTCGTTAACTGCATTGTCAAAGGTCATGCGTCCCATTCACCCCCTTCCTTGCGACTTCGTTTGTGTTCGCGTTTCACCCTACTTGCTACTCATACCTATTTTGATCCTAAAGATTTTAGTCCTCACCCATCGACAGTGTCAAAGGTCATGCGTCCCTTCTCCCCCCCCCCTGCTCAACAAAAAGCAAAGAAAAAAATAAAACAAAAAAGAAACATAGATTCACAAAGTAGAAGAAAAGTTTTCGTAAACTCTGCGAAGTGAATAAACACTTTTTTGTTGAATTCCATGTGGACGAAGTCGCGGGTAACAGCTATTTAACATACAATAAATGCATCAGAAAGTAATATTAACGTATTACACATCCAGATAAAAATTATTTACACTATTTTTAGCGTTTATTACACAAAATTTGTAACAATGTGTTACTTTTGCTAAGAAGGTAGGTGTTTTCAAAAATCGACCCACAAGAAAGTTACGGGGCGTCATAAATAATAATAACAATAATAAAAAAAATCAGCAATTATATCTAAAGACTTAACATTTAGCAAATATGGTTTTTTCGTTCGGCTGAGTTATGTAAAAAGCTTTTTTTTTTGTTTAATTTATGCAATTCACGTAAAATTAACTCATTAAAAACTTCTTTATCCTTCAATCTGTTTTTTTAAATTTTTAAATTCACCCGTGCGAAGAACGGGTATACCAGCTAGTCTCTAATATAATTAACTATTTTCACGATGGCTAAGTTACATGAGCTCCTCATCATTCCTCACCGCCGTCTCTTATAATCAACGGCGGCCTCTCGGAGTTTTACCCCTCTATCCAATATTCGTTAAAAAACTAGTGCTTTTTCAATAAAAAAAATATCATTCTAAGCTAAGAATATGAGGTTTTCTTGTTTGAACATATTTATTTCTGTTGGAAAAATGACCGATATATTAAAAAAATAACTAATCTAATTATTTGGGAGCAAAAATTAATTATTTAGGATTGGCAATGAAAACCTATTTCCTGAAACTATTACCTGTTCCTGAGTTATGAATCGGTTTAAAATCACATTTCTTATGTAAGATATTGGTATGATGTAAATATATTTTGGGCCACATCAAATAAGATAATTCATGAAAATTTTCATTACACTCTTTTACATTTAAAGAAAACAAAAAGTAGTTCCACTAAATAAAAAAATCAGGATATGGATGCAGAATTAAATGGACTGTGTGCATTTTTTTTTTTTTTTTTTTTTTTTTTTTGAAAAAGATCAGATACATTTTCTTTTTCAAGATTAATATAATATTTGTTGTGGTCTGTGCTAAAACAACGATGACAAGCTATTCATTTAAAATAATTTAGCATTAAATTTCAGACACTTCAACTTTAACTTCAGATTGCTTCATCCTGATTGGTTGAAATTTATAGAATAGGATAGTTTGAAGAAAATTCTTTCTTTTACTGTGAGATTTCACTGAGACTGAGCGTGCTATAAAACTGCTTTGTGCTAATTGACAAAAAGTGACCTTGTTTCTGTATTTGGTGACTTGAAATCTATTGTATTTCAAAGTTTCTCTCTTGTTTCTTCCTTTTATATATTGATCTTATTGAATAGCTTAGTTTTTGTGTTCAGTTTTTTAACTTTTCTGTAGCGTTAGGCTTCAGTCTTAACATTTTCTTTTGGCTACCTTCTTTCTTCTCATTTGGTGGAACAATGCCAGATTTTAATGCTTTTTATGTCTTCTTTTCAGATCGCCGCCAAGAGGAGGAGCCCATGGACTGGGAGGACGTCCCTTTCCTCCCTGAGGTAAGTGCACCTTTTGTTCCTTCCCGTCCGCCACGGAAGATGAGGTCCCTCATCTCCGTTCAGGTAAGTGAGCCCCCTTCTCTTTCAGCCAACCGTTTCCCCGACCATGAGGACTCTCGTTCCGAAGGTAAGGACACCTCAGGCACCCAGAGTGTCTATGATGTCTATTGTTTTTAATGTCGTTTCACCCATTACTTCCTATATTGCTTCTTTTTTTCTTTTACGCATCTTCTTTGCAATAATTTTTGATAAGTATGTTTAAAAGCTATTTTCTTTTCCACGGATCTTTATTTTACATGTTTATTAAGGAATGTCATTTTAAATTTAAATCTGAAAAATGTTTTTGGTACTTTTCCGTTTCGCAGGCGCAAATCTCGCCGAGCATGCTTTACTGGCGACAAAACAATATACACATTAAAAAAATTAGTAAATGTTAGTTCTCATTAGTTTTTCATGTATTTTTGATGTATTATGAAAAGATACTAATAAGAAAAGACAACGCATTGTTTTGAAAATGGGATGGTAAAAGATTACGACTCAAGTGTAGTTTAGGGGGGACTTAGGATTTGGCGATTTTTCTTCGGTATTGGCGATTTTTATCTAAATGTCATGGTGAGATAACGAATTCATTCTAAAATAAATAATAAATTCCGAAAAAAGTACCTTGGCGACCGCTTTTAGTCACAAAACAAGAAAAAAAAAAGGGACTGCGCCAAGTGCCCCCATACCACACTTTAACCAAGATTACCAGCTGTAATATTCAGTTTGGAGTCGGTAGTATCATTTCTGTCGATTTTTTTCTCATGTGCTGGTGAAACGGAAAAGTACCAATTTCTTTAAATTAATAATTCATTGTAAAATTATTTTTTTTTTCAGAGGATCCATTACCGTCCGTGTTAGATATTGCCAATGCTTTTTGTTCCCAAACAATGTTTCTGTTTTTACAGATTATACTATAAACGGAAGGGGGTGTTTCGTTACACTCCCGGGGCTGCCCTGAGGGATTGCTGAAGAGGGCAACCTCGAGGGACCCAAGTAACCGACCTTCAAGTGGTGTTCCTCGGGCAACGCTGTTCTTCGAACGACAGTTACGTACTATCGCAACAATGCTAACTTTTAAATTAACTCGCCAAGTTGGCAACCCCAGTTTCACATGTGTCTTAAACGCAGAGTTGGCAGTCTAGGGCTTTGTTTCATACAATATCATCAATACGGTTGCGATAATACGTAAGTACCCTTCGAACTGATAACAGCGGCTAACGGGCTACTAAGTAGATGCAACGATAAGCTACTGTAACTTTTCGGAACAGTGGTGATAATGTCTTCCAGTGGCGACTTTTTGGATTGGTGAGGGAAAGAGATTTCGCCAAGATTTCAACACTGCGTTTTCTATCGTCTCCCGGTGTATTTTAGGTATAAAACAGAAATCAAAAGTCGCCAAAGCAAGAAAAGGCCAAAAGGAAACGATATTGCATCGGTGCGTGTAAAAGCGTTTTGCAAGGAGAAAAACTTTTTTAAACAGTTTGGTCAAATTTACTTATCGATTGAAAGGTAGATTTATTGTTGTTGTTGTTGTTCTCGTGTCCATGAATAAATGCAGTAGATATCTCTAAAGTATCACTCAAAATTGCACTATTCATGGAAAAAAAGGTGCCATAGCCTCCAGGAGGTTGGACTTCTACCTGCTGGTCCACGGAAGGTATTTTATTTCCCTTCTACCACCCATTGGACACCAATGAAGGCGTTCCCCTATCCGCCACCTGGGGGCGCGCCCTCTAGGGGTTACAGGCTCCCCCGAGAGTGATAGATTTATTGGAGATTTTTTTTTAAAAAAAATCGATCTTCATCGTAGGGCATTTCCCTTTATCTATCGCCAAAATTGGCGTACACTTCAGATTTCACTCGATTACGTCCAATTTAGGAATAATGCAGATAGGTATGAGAGGGATTTGTAAATATACTGCATAGAATACACTGTCTTCGAAGCTGATGGCACATTGAGGTTTTTTTTGTTGAAACACCAGTCATTTTCTTTATTTCGTCCCATTTTTTTTGTGCTCTTTCTTCTCTTATCGGTAATAACCTATGTTGGAATAATATTAATGAAATCTAACACTAAAAGTTAAACACTACTGCCGTCTCAAAATTACGTAGAGATTGATTTTCAACAGATTTAATAGAGAAATTAAATGAACTCGTCTTTGTGTACTATCAAGAGGAATCGTATATTACAGACATTTCTGTAAAGCTATTTTTGCAATAAACTGAAAAAAAAACCCACATTTCATAAATTTTATTAATAAATAAGTTGCTTAAACATGACCTATATAGCTTTATAAATTACTGTGCGCAAGGTTGGGTAAATACTTAGTTTAATCCACATCTAAAGCGACGGTGAAAAAAAATGACAAATATTGGAACGATATCAGATTCGTATTATTCGCTCTTAAATAACTTTATTTAAACAAATGTTTTCTTACAGTTGTTCTCTTTCAACTTTTGCTAGATTCTTTGAGGTCTATAATTTTTCCTAAACATATGTATATTCATTCCTTTGAGAGCATCACTAAACTGTGAATGAATATGACGAAGTTCATTCAAAAAATAATCACAGTTTTGTTATAAAAAAAGGAAAAACATACGATACAATAATATTATTAATATACAATAATATTATTTATGCATAGTAATTGTATTTACTTAAATTTCAATGTACTTGATGATTTTTAACATTATTTTAATTGTTTGCATCATTATCATCATTAATTTCAACATTGCTTAGACTTTTTTTACATTCAATTATTTCATTTTGTTCTAAAAAAGATACAATAGGCTTATGGTAACTAAAGTAAGAAAGGAAAATGTTTGATTCAAATTTATCTAAGTATCGATTAAAAACCGCATCGATCGTCGTTTTATATTTTGCAGTACTGAGTTTTCGATCATTGGACATATTTAAATTAAGTGTTTCATTTAGAAATTCAAATAGTGGTAGATTTTTATCATCTGCAAAGTTAATAAATCCGGATTGCGTGATGCATTGCAGAAGTTAAATATTAGAAAATAAGTAATACAACGTTTTCAAACGCCAGAATAAATACGAGTATTCAAAGAGTAATTTTCTATTATTTATTTTTTATCTTAAAAATATTAGTATATTTATCACCATTGTACTGCACAATGATTCTTCAATTAAACGATCCAAATAATAATCAATCAAAAACACTGTTTCAACAGTGCACAGTATATACACATTGAACTTTTCACTAAATCCATTCAATTTCACTTATAAGATACTAGCCGTTACCCACCCGCTTCACTGGGTATTTAACGATGTTGTATAAATGTATAATGTTTACATATATATGAATTACGGATATCAAGCATTAAGAATTCGCACGATTGTATTGAAAAGTAAATTTATAGCTGTAGCTCTCCCCTCTTGATATAAAAAGGACATACATTAAAATATCTAATATTTCTATTTATATCTAAAATAGAAGTAGAAAGATTTTTTGCGCTCACTTAACCTAATAATAAAGTGGATTTCCACCAAAGCAACTTTCTATGGATCTCTACTCCATAAAATAAACATGCGTGCTTAATTTCAAGTTTAAATCTAACAGAGCAAAATCGGAATTTTCATCATCAATACCTCGTTGAAAGCATTTTTAGTGGATTCCAATTCAACAAAAGAAGCATGGAAACTAAATTTTATTATTATAGTCTTAGCAGTTCGAAAACGGGAATTTTGTCTATCAATATGCCCCAATAATTCTCCCCGCTCCCCCTGGAGTTGATTTCCTTAAAATTCCTTCTTAGTGGAACTCTATTCAACTAAAGAAACGTGCTCAATAAATTTCAAGTAAGTGGGTTAAATTCAAAAACAGGAATTTTTCTATAACACGCCTTAATCCCTCGCAACCCCACTCCTTTGGGGGTCCGTTTTCGCAAAACTTGTTGTTAAAAGAACTCTATTCCACGAACGGAACATACCTTCTAATTTTCAAGCAGGTGGGACTATTAGTAGAAAAGTGGAAATATTTATCTATTACACCCCTTAATCCCCCTCAGAGACCCTTGGGGATTAATTTTCTCCAAAACTATTTTGTAGCGGATCTCTACGCCGTGAAATAAATCCGCTTACCAAAGTTTAAGAATGTACGTCTAATAGTTTAAAAATGGAATTAATTATATATAACACCCCTTAAGCCCCCGCAACGCCACTTAGGAAACGATTTTCATAAAACCCGTCTTATCTCTACTCAATGAATGGATCTTACTCAATTTCAAGATTTTACGTCTAATAGTTTAAAAAAAGGAGTTAATTGCCTATAAAGCCCCTTAATTCTCCACAACGCCACTTGGAAGTCGATTTTAGGAAACCCATTTCGTAGCGGATCTCTACTCTATGAAAGGAATTCGCTTACCAAATTTCAAGACTGTACGTCTAATAGTCTAAAAATGGAAATAATTATGCATAGCTCCCTTTAAGCACCCTCAAAGCCCCTTGGAGGTTGATTTTCGTAAAATCATGATGTAAGGAATTTCTACTTTATGAAAGTTATCTGTGTACCGAGTTTTTTTCAAGACTGTACATCTAATAGTTTAATAATGGAAATAATTATCTATAACGCCCCTTAAACCCACGTAACGTCCCTTGGGGTTCGATCTTTGCAAAATCCGTTCTTAGCTGATGTCTACTCCATGAAGGGAACCTACTTATCAAATTTCAAATCTGTAGGTTTAATAGTTCCGGAGATATCGTGATTAGTCAGTGAGTGAGTCGCTTTTCTCCTTTAAATATGTAGATACACAGCATTATACGTCTGCTGTGTAGCTACAGATATACTGCCTTAAGCATGTCGGTGACGCGAACGTACAAGATTTCCCTCACCCAAAAAGTGTCTAAGGCGCACAGCACAATGCGCGTGCGCCAGTCATGAGCATGTCAGTGACGCGAACCCATAAGATTTTCCCCTACCAAAAAGTGCCCATCGCGGCTAAAGAAGTTTTCACTTCAAAAATCGCACAAAAATATTCGGAAATTTCATACATCCTTGCATATAGCACACATTATAATACTACATACTGCAGAATTTTTTTTTTATACGTAGAAGAGGAACTGCATAAAAATAGTCGCATTTAGAGAATACACCAGCTATTTACGAAATACATGAGAAAGTTCTTCCAAACAAAATAAATAATTAATTACACATAGAATCCTTTAGTTTCTCATTGTATACATAATGAAGTTTTCCAAATGCTCCTACACAATTTACCGCTACTCATCGTAATCCAAAACGCGCATCTTCCTGTGTTGAATTCATTCAAGATCGCTTTCGACACTTGAAGATACAATTTCATTAGATTTACTTTTTAGCACCCTAAAGTCAGTATGATAAGTTATCGAGACAACGATCTTAAAATACATATCTGTGCACTGATAGAAAATATTACAGTATAGCCAATGCCGTTGAAATTCATACACCGCATAAAAAAAAAAGTCGCACAGAAACAGGTTTTACTGTACTCTTCTGTCATCAGTGCATTGAGTGGGGTGGTCTTTGTGTATTCTTCAACTCTTCTTTATTTCACCTTTACTATTTTATCACACGATTTCTTTTACTCCCAGAAACTCTGCGTGGGAAAAGGATGGCAATCGCGCTTGGAGCAAGGTTCGGACTAGGATTTCTCTCCCGGGTTCCCGAGAAATCGTAAGATTTCCGTACTTTTTGTCTTCCCGGGAAGGGCACGGGGCTTAAATAACCTATGAGGTAACTTTTGAATTGACAGTGGATTTCAAACTCGGATATAAATTTTAGCTGATCGTATTGTGATGATTTGCAATCCTTCACCCCGAACTTCCTGGACAGAGGAATGTTCATTACCCCAGAAGTGGGGTAAGAGTGTAATAAGAGAATAAGACCCCCTCCCGTAAGGTTGGGGAGAATTTTTCTAACTAACCCTGGGAAACAATTTGGTCTGAACAGTTTCTGCCTGTCTATCGAACTTCTTTTAGTGAAAGTATTTAATTTTTTAAGGAATCACTTTTTGTATGTGGAATCAGCAATTTGAAAAAGAGAATGAACTTCCAAACAGTTTGGGGGAGTATATTTTTAAGCAATCTCGCACAACTTTTCTTATTTATTATTTTTCTTAATCAAACTGCCATGTGAGATTCTTACATTAATATTTAGTTGTATTTATTTAACAATAATATAACAATACCATAAGCAAGAAAAATGTTATATAAACAAAAAAAAAGTCTCTTAAATACAATAATTAATATTTTCAACTTAAGTAATTGATAGATTCTTCAGCAGCAAATAAGTATTTATTAATATTTATCTCTTTTTTAGTTAGAGAAATAATTGATTCAACTCTGACTTCAAACATGTGAGTCAGTAAAGGAGCATTAATTTTAGCAATTAGTTTTTAAATGTGATTTTTTCCCCGAGATCTTTAATTTACAAAATTTTTAATTGTAACATTTTTTTTCCGTGTCGTTAACAATTTCTGTGCTTTTATGAACAGTATTAATTTTGCTATACTGCTTTGTGACGGGGCTTTACGTGACTTTTAACAACTAATCCTCTTGGGGCCAGCCATCGCGTTTATTTCACAACCATCCCTCTCAAGAAGAAACCATGAGATGCAAATTAGTTAATGTACATCCAGTTACAGTTTAATAATTGTAGATCAGTAGCAGCTGAACACCGTGCTACTAGGGTAAGAATTAGAATTACGCATTGAGCTAAAGGATGGATTTTAGCTACTAAATGAGTGAATCTAGAATTAATAGGATAGGATGGATTAAAGTTATCTCTTCGGATTTCGTGCGCTTATTCATGAATAGTTGATGCTTTCTCTATATCACTCCAAGGGGTCCCTTTATAGATTGCTTGTTCTGGAATATTATCTTTGATATTAATAAATTGGATTTATCATGGATAGTCTTGGTCATTCATCGTTCCCTCCTACAACTTTAGGTAGACAAGATGATGAGGAAGCGATCCCAGGGATAAGATCATTACAGCTTGACAATTGCTAATGAAAAAGTAATTGATGCAAAATTCCTTCTCAGATAGCTGATCCATAAAAGTAAATTCAAGTTCAGAGAGCGTGGTAGACTAGGACTCGTTATCTGTATAAAATACAGTACATACAAGCTCATGATTCATACGAAAATTGAAGCTGTTCGATGTTTGACGAAAATAGTGCTGGGTGTTATAAAAGTGTTTTTTCTAAAATTCTGTTTGGTTCTTGCATAATTAAGAGCAAAATGTCGCCAAGACATCATTTGAGTGACTACAATCGCGGATGAGCAGTTGGATGACTAGAAGCAGTTCAAAGTGTCACTACTGTAGCTGCTGCAATGGTTGTATCAAAGAGTGTCATCTCGCGATTAAAGAAGGCCGCTGAAGGTGGAAAGACTTTACGAAAGCATGCCGAGGGTCGTGGCAGGAACATCATACCTTTAGAGGATCGCTATGTAGCCCCCGTGGTGAAAAAGAACAGAAATTTCACTCCTGTCCAGATAGCTGAAACCTCACAACCGCTACCGGTACACATTTTCTGCAAGAACCATATAACGGCGATTCAATCAATTTGATTAGTTTGCATGGAAACCTGTTCGTTGCCTACCACTTCAACCACTTCATTGCCGAAAGAGATTACGCTGGTGTAAGCAGAGGCGGCTCTAGGGGCGGACAAACCGAACTCCTGCCCAGGGCTTCAAATTTTAAGGGTGGCATTTGGATCAAATTTGAAAAGTTTTTGTTTGTTTTGATTTTCTTTTGTTAAAAAATTTTGATATGTTTTATAAAATGTTACTGGGTGTGAATTTGGCATTTTATTTAACGTACCTTACTCCTTATTTTCTATGTTTAATGTTGGTTTTCTTTTATGTTGAAACTTGAAGGGTTCTAGGCAGGAATATATGTTGAAGCAGGAAATTTAATATGTTTACATATCTTTTAATAGTAATTTTCTCCCCATCCCGGAGTAAAGTTACAACGGACATTCCTTTCACCCTTACGATGTCCGGTGTCAGCTGTCCAAAAGGGGACAGGGATAATAAGAGGTTTTGGTAGATAGAGAGCCACAGGAGATGTTTTATTTTAGTCTTGAGTGCAATTACTATAAGTTAAAATGTGATCCCCACCATTAGTAGATTATTTTCGAAGAATTTGGTAAGCTTAAATAGACGATTCTTTCTCTTTCATTTCACTCGTTTGAAATAATAACAAGTATTTATGTCCTTAATTTAGAATTATTTTGAACTTTTTAAGACATAAAGAGAGAGAGAGGCGGCTTTTTCCATTTTTCTCCGAGGCGGCTAAACTACTAGAGCCGTCCCTGGTGTAAGGAACAAGTTGGTTGGGATCATCAAAATTGGTCTCGCGTGATGTTCTCCGACGAATCTTGTTTCAGCGTGACAACTGATTCTGGACACCAATTACTGTGGATAGAGTGTGGAACACGTTATGCATAAAAATTTGTTTGTGAACATGCTCATGGTCTGCTTAGTCTCCCGATCTAAATCCTATTCAAAATGCCTGGGATGCTCTTGGTAGACGTGTTGCACAAAGAACCGTCCCTTTCCGTACAGTGCAAGAGCTTAAAATCGCATTGACAGAGGAGTAGGACAACATCCCCCAAGGACGTTTCGATAGTTTAGTGAAGAGCAGAGAGAACACAGATGCAAAGTGTGCATTATTGTCCGTGGTCAACACGCATCTTACTAAGGTACTCATGTCTGCATCATACTGGTATGAAGATAAATTTTTGTGGCTGTTTGGAAATCATGCAGGTTTTTCTTAAGTTTTTAATTCTTCGATGGGGTGATATCTGTACCATTTTGCACTATAATAAATGCACATCATCCCTACTAAATATGCACTCAGTTTTATTTCTTCAATCATTGTCTGTTCTTAATTATTCCGAAAAACGTATCTGTTCCTCAGCAATTGTCAAGAAGGGTATATGTATCCTTATATTACATAACTATTATTGATTTTATTTAAAAATAGCTTGTTTTTAAATTTTTTGAAATGTTGATGTATTCCACAAATTCCGGGAACGACTATTACATTCCCAGAAATTCCTGAGAATTAAAAAAACGCGAAATCAGAAACCCTATTCTGGAATGATGATGAGAAAAATTTCCCCATTCAAACTGATCCAACAATTTTTGAGTTGTAACAGCAACGTGAAAAAGCACGGTCGCGATACTTCTATTAGGAGCTTGTTTGGTAGCACTCAATAGTCAACGTGATTTCAAATTAAATAAATAAAATAATAAAAATTTCATAAGCCTATTAGCATTTACTGGAACTTTTATTATACATGTCTATTCGACGCAGTCAGTATAGCAAGTAGTAGTAGTTTTACAAAAATGCCGCGTTTTTACAAAAAAAAAAAAAAAAAAAACAGTTTTGTTTACTGTTAAAAAATATAGTATTAATAGAGGCAATAAATAAATAAATAAATAAAAATACAAAAACTGAAATATAAATTACGAGAATCATTTTAAAAATTAACAATAATTAAATGAATTTAAATGAAATAAGTATAACATTTATTATTTATTCGAATAGAATTAATTTGAATTCTCTAAAACCATGCCAAGTGTATTTCACTGATTATGAAACGGATTGACAGGTGCAGCTATCTAGTGGCACAAAAAATAATGAATTATTGTTGTCCTCACACATTCTCTTCGACTTGGTTGAGATCGCTAATCCCTGTGGATTCGAACGCAGTAGGGCAGTAGTTCTCAAACTTTCAATATTTGAGACCCCATTTTAAATCACAATTTTCATCGCCCACTCCCCAAAAACAATAACAAAGTATTGAATGCAAAAATAATGTACTTTGACGCTACAGCTACAATACGACCTAAATTATAGCCCGTACAAATTATCAAGATAAGTATTAAACTTTGTATATGTTACTTTTAAGTAATAAAATAAGTATTATGTTACTTTTCTTTTCTAAATTTTAAAATGAAAGACATTTCAAAATATATTTTTATTAAATTAAATGTTTATTTCTTCAATCATTTATTTCTAAAGTCTAATCACCTCTTTCCTACATCCTGCCTTTGTGAAATCGGATTTTTTTTTGAAATGGTGACTTAGAAGACAAAATAAAGATCTCGGCTAAATATAGAAAAAGATCTTAGAGTATCAATATCAAATATTAAACTTTCCTTTGAAAAACTGCTTTGCAAGACAACCCCATGGGAGTCACTAGCTAATATTAAACTTGTTCTTAATTTAGTATTTATAAATTAAAAATCAAATACATTGTGCAGTACTGACGCATTTATAAGTACGGTAAAATCCGGCGTATAACGCGCAGCCCCTTTTTGACGAAGAAATCTGAAACATTAGTATACATTGCTCTTATGTTTTGAAGTCATTTAATCGAGGGATTATTCCAAATTTTTGAAAAAAATAGTATACTTCTAGAACTCTACTTCTCTTTTAGTTCATGAAGATAGTCATTTCTTTTAAATAAACAGTATTTCGATACAAATAGAAGAAAAAAATTTTATATTCATCTATTTTGTTATTTTTAAAGCTATCGTTTTTTATACCCGGCGTATAAGCCACGCACCCTTAAGTTTCCATCTTATTTTTTGTGTTAAAAGAGCACGTTACACGCCGGATTTTATGGTATGTTATATTAGTGTAAATGTGTATTTTGTTTTTTATAATGTCGGGGTTTATTTTTTGTTTTGCTTCCTTTCATTAAATTTATGTATTTTTTAAATAATGTTTTATTTTCGACATGCTCGCTCCCTCCACGGCGGGTTATCACGCGTCCCCCAAGGGGGATTGCCCCACAGTTTGAGAAGCGCTGTATTACATTTAATATCACTATTACACAAACGAATGTAAACTGAAATGAAGTAAAAACACATATAAAGGCTCTGCTAATCCACATTTATTTTCGAATGTGGAGTAGTATAGATGTTTACGTGTTTCACGCATGTTTACGAAATTCAGTAGCAAAAATTTTGTTTTAAATATTCAAAATTCGATTCAAATATTTTCTTACATACAAAAATATTTATCTATAAGGGGTCACAGGGGTGTTAAATTTCTCTGGAGGTCTGAAAATATAAACAATTTTCAAACAGGTATAATTTCTTTAAATTTAAGTGAGTGAAGATTAACGTCGCGCTGTTCAGCTACACGAGGGCTTTTGGCGACGGACCACGTAATTTTGAACCATGGTCAAGTGACGTGGACGACACCTGAGCTGGCACCCCCCTCTCCTAACTACCACACCACACCAACGGGAGGACGTTTCAGCTCTCGACAGATTTTAGCGTGCATCGCTGCCCTACACGGCGGGTCTTTAGTGGTACTGGGCTCGAACTCGTGACAAAGCCAGCCACGATCCGATGCCTATACCACTCGGCTACCGCGGCCACTCTTTAAATTTAAGTTAAATAATTCGAATCTTTTACAGATTACTTATAAAGGAATGGGGCTTCAGAAAAGTATAAAATGTTTAAAATATAATCATAATTTTAAAAATTATAAGCATATGAAAATAAGAAATTTTTCTATAAGAAATATTTATTAAGTTTTACGTCGTGCATGTTATTTTCTAAAAGAATAGGTTTAATTACTAGTTATAAGTTGATTTATAAAGACAAATGTATTCTTAATACTTTGTAGCTACTTTTATATAAATAGAATAATAACTTACATATTTTAATAAATAAAAAATATGCATTTTTAAAAAATATTTAAAACATTGCAATATTTTACAAATATTTTGAAATACAAAAGATATATAATACTAAAATTAGGTAGGGTTTAAAGAGTATGATGCATTGTATAATTCTGCAAAGTTTTATACATCAGAGGCTAATATTTTAGAAAATAGTGTGCGCAAAGCAAAAAATACTTAATATTTATTATAGAATTTTCATATGCTTATGACTTTTAAAATTATTATTATATTTTAAACATTTTATACTTTTCTGAAGCCCCATTCTATTTTAAATAATACGTAAAAAGATTCGGACCATTTAATTTAAATTTAAAAGAATTTATACGCGTTTGAAAATCGTTTATATTTTCAGACCTCTAGAGAAATGTAACACACCCCTGATACCTCTTAAAAGAAATAATAATGTATAGAGATAAATGTGCACACATCCTCTCTGACACAAATTTATATAGGAAAAGAGCGAATAACTTATTCACTCATAGCGATACCTCCGGAACTATTAGACTCGCAGACTTGAAATTTAGCAGACGTGTTTCTTTTGTTGAACAGAGAAGGTAAGAAGCAATTTTGTGGAATAAGAGATAAGATTTATTCTTTGATTTAGTAAAAAATTAATATATTGATTGAAAAATTACCCCGAGAAATACTGGGCAATTCAGCTATATTTATTTATTAAATGTCGCTATTTTATTTCCAGAATCGTTCTTGCCCTCAAATTTATATATAATTTGCATTTCCCGTAAAGTTATTCAAAATATTAATTAAATATTGACCTCCTTCTTTTTTTTTATCCTTCTATCTCTCAAATGTTATATTTTTCAATTCAGCCGTGCGAGAAATGAATATAACTGCTCTTGTGTTGTTGCGAAAATTGTTCGTTTCCGTCCCGTGGTCAGAAAGGTGACTTGTCAGTTAAGAGAGAAAAATTCTTGAGTAATGTTAGTGATAAAAGTTAAGGGTGATTTTGGCGACAAACTTCTCGGAGAGTTGAGTTGCCAAATGTAGTCAACACAAACAGCGATTAAGTTTGATCATATATCTTGCTGAAGAAGGAATTTTTCTTATCAACCAAGTGTCACAGAGACGTTTCAGTCTTCGATCCGATTTTGCTCGAAGCTAACTTTTCAAAACAGTTCCTTTTTATCCTTTAATTTCCTTTTTGATTTTTTTTTACTTTCTCTGTGTTTTTACGTCGTATGTAACTTACGGTATTATTAAAGTCGATTTGAAACACTTTTGCATGAAGTTGATATTAGAAAAACTAACTGATCCTAAATTTCTATACATATCAACGTACATTAATGTACTAGAGAATTCAGTAACTGCTTTCTCAACTAAAGCCAATATTTAATAGATAAAAATTAGTATGCATTTTAGTAAATGTAACACATATATTTACAAGGATATAAACCGGTATTTTTAAAAACTTTTTTCATGTGTTTTTGCTTATAATATCCAGAATTTGCAATCGAATTTCATAAAATATACAGGTATTTTGACAGTATATATATATATAAGAAATACCGAATGACCGAAAAGTATGACTGCACTTTCAAATATTAATTACAAAATAATAATAGTAGTAGTAATAATAATTAATAAATAAAGAATAAAGATTTTCACTTCCTCTTTCCATCCCTCGCCCTGAGTTATTTATCTCACTTCGAAACTCCACCGTGGTAATGCGCTGTTTACGTTGTACATGTATTGCAGATTTAAATTCGATAAACCATTTTACAACTTGCGCTTGTTCTTGTGGGGAAGCCATTTTGAAACGAGAATGTTGAAAAATGGGGACGTTGCGTCTTCTAGTTTGCATTTCATTAAACAAAAACATCAATCATTTTTTAATAAAACATAAGAAATTGTAAGTGAAAATATCATTTTGTTAAGTTATTGTTATTAGAGATTTGCTACTCTTTATTTTAATTAATATTTGAAAGTGTAGTCATACTTTCCGGATACCCAATATTTTACGGAAATTTTAAAGGGAAAATATCGACTTGCTGTGAAACGTAAGTAGTTACAGAAAATAGTTTTTTACTATACATGAGTTGAAAAGATTCTTTTTTTTTCTTTCGCAGTATATAAAGAGGTTTAATTGAGGTTAATTACGAATATTCTCTTAACTCAAGCAATTTTTAAATTTTATATCGATACACATAGCTAATGAAAAAGCCTAGGATATTTTTGTCTCAAACCGAGTAAAATAAGAATGTATTTGATCAATTGAATCAACATATGTACTTTCCTTTAGCCTGATTTGCAAATGTTACGCAGCACCACACATATGTTTAAATAAAAGATGTCTTTACACGGGTCTCTGAAATAAGAATTTCAAAATGTCTCATATTCTTTACAAAAAGTAAAAATCTTTTTAAAAATACAAGTAATTATTGAAGTTTTAAAATTTAATACGTTAAAAATATGTAATACTTAAAAAAATCGAATCAGAAATGACTACTACAAAAAAATATTCTAATGCAGAATGGGGAACAAGTTATATAATAAAAACAAAATTTCTGAAGGTTTTTTTTAGTGCGTTCAAATTAAATGTTAAAGGTGACAATGGTTTTGTATTTCAGGAGCTTTTATATTCAGATCTCTTTCCTACCTATTGAAATCTGATTTCAGTTTTCACCGAATTGTAAAGACTAGAAGGATAAAAACGAATTCAAAATTATTCGCATGGAACCTTAAGCCAAAGGAAGTATTACGAATTGCAGTAATGATAGCATTTATGAATTTATGGGAAAATGAAAACAGGAAGTGAATTCTAAAAAGCAAGACTAATTAACAAACCCATAGTTCCACTTCCCCTTCCTGGTTATTATATTGCTGAACTCTTTGTTATGTGTATTTTTTATTTTCACTAATTTTTATTTTTTATTACATTTTTATGGCTAATATATCTATATTATTAAATTGAGAACATAACTTTATTTTTACTTTTTATTTATTTAATATTTTAAAGACACTAGGAAAATAAAATTCTTTAATTTTTTAAACAACAATGCAGATAATGTGTTGTACCATATGACATTCCTAATCTCTTTTTGGCATTAATCTTAAGTAAAATAGTTTTCTTGAATTAAAATAATAACAACAATTTCAGAAAATTTTGAAAAAAAAGACCCAAAAAGTTATTTAAAAACTGTTTACTTAGCATTTTACAGAACAATGTTACTAAGATGAACCTGATAAAATGTAGATATATTAAAGTCAGTATTAAAAATATTAATTAAACTTTTGACTAACTAAAATCAGGGACGTCTTAAGACTTTTTGAGGCTCTGGGCCCAAAGAAATCTTAACATTTTTTTATGCAAAAATAGGCCCAATTTAAAGATTTTAAAAGTAGGCAGACAGTATATATCATGCTTTGTCAAATACTGGCTCAAACGGTTATTTGAAAAAAAAAATGTGCTTGACTCACAATCTCAAAAACCGAAGCACAAACCAGCTCGACCGATGGCCGCATTTCGACTAAATGAGTTAAATGATTTTTTATGGTATAAGGCCTAGGCATGGGCAACGGTAATCACATAATACAATCTTATCATTTTTACCAGTTGGCATGCAGTTTGAAATTCCCTGCTTTTCGGAGAATATGTGCTGGAATAATATTTGACCATTAAAATTATCCGGATCATGACAGAGTTGAGAAAGAAACGAGGCCCCCACCGAAGGCAAGGCCTGGGCCCTGGCCTAGTTGACCCATGCCTTAATAAGTCACTGATTAATATGTAAAACATTTTCAAAATTATAAGAACTTTTTAACCCCTGTTTAATATATTGCTTTTTTTTTTATTTATAACTTTGACAGAATTACAAAACAAACATTGAGATTCGGACCATATTATGAAGATTTTCAAAGCAATTATGAGAGAACTTTTTTTCTTTCTTGATGTCTTTTAAGTCGGTAAACTAAAATTAAAAAAAAAACAAAAAACGAGGGGGAAAAAACCCCAGAAACATTTGAAATAACTTAAATCTTTTCTTAAACTGGCTCTTTTTTGAATTTTTAAAACTATTTTTTAAAAACCTACAAACTTTACATTTATAATCATACGTATAGCTTAATTTGTGAACCTGAAGTAGGTATTAATAAAATAACAACGTGTTTCATTTAGTATTCATATATACCATCTATAGACTGAAAATCGCCAATCCGGTATAGTGGTTAGCGACGCTGACTGCTGTGCCGTAAGGCCTGGGTTAGAATCCCTGAGAAGGCATGGATATTTGTAAGTGTATAATGCCTTTGAGCCATGGGGGGGGACTCTAAATAGCCGTCGAGCCGCAAGTCCTCTCGTGAGATTGGTAGAAGCAGAAGAGAGGTTGGAGGTCCCTGACCACCCAAAGAGTGTCCGCCTTCAAAGTTAGAGTGGAAACGAGCCCAGATGTACAATCACCTGCATGGTGCTCAAAGCTGCGGCTAACGACAGGCGTACATCTCGCACTTTGCCGCGATGAATTTTGTGGGCTTCGATCTGACGTCAGACAGGTGGCATTAGTAACAACAACAATAACAATGTCCGAGAGATGTCAAAAATATTGAGAGAAATTGTATGTTACAAAAACATGTTTCACTCGCATTTTTCTATTCTATGACACACACATTTCAGTATACACAAGGCTAGACCACATCAGACATTTAATTTTTAGCATTGAGATTACCCCTTTGCGCTTTTCATTAACATGTTTTTTAGAATGTAACTCCCCCCCCCTCATGAGGTCTAATTCTAAAAATGTCTATATAATAATAAAGCTTATTCATAAAACTAAATATCTGCAAATCTATTTTAAATTATTCAAAGGAAGGAAAAAAATTTGTATTGAATAATTAGGAAAATTACACTTCTATTTTGATATACACCCTCTTGTTTCTAAAGCTGCCAAGCAAGCAGGTGTTCAATTTTGTAACAGAATACACGAATACGATCAGTACAGCATTCTCTATGTTTTATTTATTCAACATTCTCTCTTTTTGTTTACAATATGACGTAAAGGTTACTGATTACCAACCATCAATTTGTAGAATAATGAACATAGAAGGGGAAGGAGATTTTTTTTTCGTGCCATTACTTCCTAATAATGCTCAAACATACCGAAATTCTCATAATTATGTTTGTACAGTGGCAACAATGAATTTAAAATAGAATAATTAGTGTCAGAAATATGTAATAGTATTCCCGCTAATAATTCGAAATAAGGTCATGATTTCTAAGAAGTTGATAAGAAATAGGTAAATTAAAATTTTCTTTCGAAGAAATATAATTTTGATTAGGAACGCACACGTGTATAGTTAAATATTTTTGACATTTGTATTGCTCAATAAAAGATTTTTCTTGTTGTATTTATTCTTTGCTTCACAATTTTTGACATTAATTATTCTTAAAGCTCATTTCATTTTAAGAACTATTTTTTTAATAATGAATTATTATTATTTGTAGAAAATTTGGTGTTGTGCACAATTTTTATTGCAGCCACTGCATCATTTTCTGTGATACAAAATTTGGTTAATATACGTATTAGAATAAAATCCGCATTTCATAGAAAATTTTATTGAATGTTTTCTGGAAGCAGTGAAAAAAGAGTATATTTCTATTTTCTTTTTCAATTTTAATTCCCACTAAGACTATTAAAAGAAAGAACCTAGTTACGCAATTCGACTTTAAAGAATGTAGGCAAATAAAAAATTCCAGTGATGTGTAATAGTATTTGTGAATATGTTCCGGGATTTTCGCAATGAAATTATGTGAGGGAAAATAATTATTTTTAACAAAAGAGTCATGTATTTCTATTGTTCGAAATTATCAAACATTTCTCACAACAATACGGTTATGATGGAACAAAATATATAAGGAGTCTTTCCATAAATTTAATTCCATGAAAAAACAAGTGAAATCCTGAACCTTGCAATAATTTATTTTTGAACGAAGTACTTGTTCTCTGTCCCGATATAAGATTTATTTACCATTGTATAAACCTTGAGATTCATTTCTGTTTATTGTGTGTGTGTAGACCCATATAAATAGATATAAATAATATAATAGACACAGGCCCATATAAATATTTACACACAAGAATGAGAAAAGCGACTCACTCATTTACTCATGAAATCTTCAGATGTATTACACTAATAGAATTTGAAATTTGGCAGACATGTTCCTTTCATGAAGTAGAGATTCGCTAGAAACAGATTTTTCTAAAATCAATCTTCTAAGAGGGGTTGAAAGGCGTTAAGTGGGTGTTATAGACAAAAAAAATTCCTGTTTTTGAACTGTTAGACGCTTATACTTGCAATTTGGAAAACATGTTTCTTTTGTTGAATAGAGCCTCCACGAACGGATTTACGGAAATCAACTTCTATGAGGGAGGTTGAAACTTCCTACGCATATGTTTCTTTCGTTCAGTTGAAATCCGCAAAGAATAGGTCTTACGGGAATCGACTTTTAAGGGAGGTTATGGGCCATATTGATAAAAAATTTCCGTTTTCGAACTATTAAACTTAGACCAGTGTTTCTCAAACCCTGTGAGGGGGCGCGAGCATATTGAAAATAAAAGGTTTAAAAAATAATTTTTTTGGAATGAAGTAAAACAAGACTTTCTGACATAATAAAAATACACATATACACTGATATAATTTATTTTTATCATCTGGGGATCATCAAAAATAAAAGATTCCACTTCAAACGCTCGTTAGCTATCTTTTATCCTATAACCAAATAAAAAAAAAATTTTACTGTAATCCCACGATGAGATATTTTTTATTACGTTTCTTTTAACCCCTAAAACACTACTTTTGATTATCATATATTTGACCTTCAAACTTACTAGTATGTTTTACTCCGTCTTTTTTTCTTTTCGGAAAGCTATAAATAAAATTTTTCCGTTGCTTTTTTCCATGTGAATGAGTTTTATGATATATGGATAAGCATATTGAGCACTTTGAAGGATTATTTGGCCAAGATGTACTTTTATGAGTATTCTGAAACATATAATGCATAATGAAAAACGTTTTACTCAATTTTTTTAGAACATGCTACACTTTCCCCATGAACAATTTTGTGGGTTTGATTGCTGTGTTGTAAGACTTATTATGGTTTATAAATGTAAATGAGCAGAATATAAAAAATGGGCATCTGTGATCTCTATTGAAGGTAGTTGAAACTAATGAAGCAATTGAAGAGAACCTGCTGAAATAATACATATTAATCAAGATAGCGAAAGTAAATATGAAAAAAGCGATAGACATGAAACGTTTAAGTTGAATTGAAATTTTCAAATGCTGCCTAAAAAACTCTATGAAGAAAACTATAAAGCCATAAATGTAGTACTTCGCCTTGTCAAAAAGACACAAGGAAGAAAAAATTCAAAATGCTATTTGTAGATCATCAAACGACAGCAAAACTACCATAACGTGAACAAAATTTGACAGTTTTGCTGGAAAATAACGTTCCTGTATTATTAGCAAAAAGTGTCTGAGATTTATGTCCTTCATAAAAGACACGCACTTTTGGAACATTTTCTTTAGTTTTATTGGTTTTTTCTCAAATTTTCAAAGAAAAATTGAAAAGTCTTTGAAAGTAGGTAAGTATATGTTCTCTTAATTAAGTTTTTCACTGGAATGGTAATTTTTATCGTGTATATTAAAAATAATTATAAAATAAAAAGTTTTAAAACAAACTAAAAAACACGCTTTTATAGTGAATTGAACTAAAAAGTAAAAAAAAAAAAATCGAAATATATATTACTTAAAAGTAATATATACAAAATTTAATACTTATCTTGTTAATTTGTACGGTTTATAATTATGATCGTATTGTAGGTTTTGCGCCGAAGTGCATTATTATTGCTTTCAATACATTATTATTTTTGGGGGGAGGGTGCGATAAAATTTATGATTAAAAATTGGGTCTCCAGTAGTGAAAGTTTGAGAACCACTGACTTAAACTCAAAATTTGGCAAGCATGTTTACTTTGTTGAGTAGAAATCCACGAAACACGAGTGTTTGGCTGAAATCCACTTTGGCGGGAACAGATTACGGAAGCGCAAAAGATAATTTTCTCTGCTTCAATTTTAGAAATTTCTGTTCTTTTTAAATCAAGAAGTGAGGATTATAAGAATGTTTTTCATTACAATCAAACGCTTAATTGTGGGACTTAGATATCAATACTTGATACACCCCCACCCCCCACATATATATATAAACAGAGTATATTCATATACAGCATCATGAAATACCCATCGAAGTGGACGGGAAACGGCTAGTATATACAAAACTGACTACATATTTTATGCTCGAATCCATTTTTTTCAAACAACTTGTAAAGATGTGTACATGCCAGTTATTTTAAAAATACTCGACATTTTATCAACCATAACCTATATTATTATAAAATACAATACAAATTAAGTTTTTGAATGTGGCTTACGCAAAGGCACAATAAATGATTAAAGAAATAAAACTTTTTTCTCTTTCGTTCATCACAGATTACAAATAAAAGTACCGGTATCTTTTAGAAACTTTAAAAATCATGGCAAAATAATTTATTTCGTTTAAGTAATTTGATTGATTTGTTTATGACGTTTCAATGATTTTCAAGTTTATCTGAGGAAAAAAATTGGATGTAGCTTTTAAAACTGAACTCATACACACTATTTCCTGAAAAAAAAAAGGAACACAAGTGAAATGTGTATAATGCTTTTCTGTAATATTTTCCCGAAACACACTAAGCTTGCGAATGAAACATTTTATTTAAAATTTTTCTCTTCCTGTTTTCTCACAGTTCTCGTCAATATGTTTTTCTTCTGGCTTATCTTTACAGACTTTGAAAGAACTAATGGAATTTTTTGATCTAAGCATTCTTTAGATCTTAATCAGCAGGGGAAAAAAGAGAAAACACATAACGCCTTTCTCCCCTTGAATAACTGTTTTGTCAAGAAGTATTTTGGAGAGAAAAGTGTGAACTGTGGACAAGCGGATGGTCAGTGATATTAATCAAACTGAATGTCTTGTATGGAAAACTTCAGAGCTAAATTTTTTGATCCATAATATTTTTCTTGAAAAAAAAAATCCAGTTTTCATAATAATGCGATGGCGAATTTGTAATTAGAAATTGAAACTTATCAAAACAACCATAGTGTGCATGAACTAAATTAATTATTTTTCTTCATGTCTAAATATTTGAAGAAAATGATAGCTCTTCATAAAAGACATATGGTTGCAAAATTCTATCTTTATATCACCCCCTTAAGTGTTGTTTAAAATTTAAATGAATGTGCTATGTACACTACGCATATCTAAAAAGAATCGCGTAAATTGAAATTTGGTTGCAGTGTGTGTGTGTGAGAGAGAGTTATATTAACGTCGCACTGTACAGCTACATAAGGGCTAATGGCGTTGGACCTCGTAATTTTGAGGTTTGAGGAAGATACCTGAGCTGGCACCATATCTTCAAATTACCACACCACGGGAGGACTTTGAGCTCGACTGATTTAACGCGCATCAGCCCCTTCTGCCCTGTGGGTCTTCAGTCGAACCTGAGACAAGTCGGCCGTGAGTTCGTGATCATAACCACTAGGCAACTGCGGCCACAAATGTTTGGTTGAACTACTTTTGCTAGGATTAATAGGGGTATTCAAAGTTATATTGTTTCAAAAAGGTTCTGAATTACTTCATCTACTGTCATCCAAAATATCAGCAGTTGTTCACCCACCTACCTATATGCTCAACTGAAGACGGAAAAGACGAACCAGTCCGAGACCGTTGTTATAGTATATCCGAAAGATATTCTCTTCGATGAAGTTCAGTGCCGTAGGCAAGGGTGAGGTTTGGAGCTCACAATCCCTACTTTCCTTACTCCAAAATATTTTAAATTTTTAGTATGAAGAAAGCCTCTCGGGGCTTTCACCGGAGCTTTACAAGTTGAACACCATACATAGCATTGCCATTTTTCCGTTTTTTGGCACATCTTCATAATATTTAAGTTCTTCAAAATTTTATTTGTAATGTAATATGCTATACTTGTTGATCTAGTGATGGCTGACACACATACAGTCTAATTTACTTTCTTCTGTTATTTATTTGACTAAGAAATATATATATATCGATAATTGTTTCAGTGATGACTAATAAAAATCAACAATACACTTACGAAAAAGAATTCATTTCGTATATACATAGTTCTTTTATAATTACTGCTTTTATTTTGTTTTGGTCCCTAACTATTTCAAAGATCTGTAAATTTTCAAAGCCAATTTTAGCTTATTTTGGGTACTTAGGCTCAGTTGATCTACAGGCCCTCTTGGCACTGGCGGATCGAAATTTATTACCTGGCAAAATCCAACTTATCCGGGCCCCTGGGTGCTCGCCCCAAGCGGCCAATGGAGAAACCGGCACTGATTATTTTCATCATTGACACGATAACCCAGGATGGTCCAAGGCAATGCCGGTTTATCCATTGGGAGCTTGGGGCGGGTGCCCAGGGGCCCGAGGTCCGGAAGGGTTCAAAAGGGCATGGATAATCTGGACATAACCAGGTTTTTTTGGTAATAAATTTTGATCCCCCAGTGTGAAAGGAGCCCGTAGATCTTCTGCGCCCAGGGCCTGAAATGAGCTTAAATCACCATTGGTCCAAGGCCTTCTGAACCAGACGTTTCGAACCACCTCTGAAAATTTAAGGACCAAACAATTTTCTCGTATTGCATCTATCCACCGAAGTCTTTCTCTTTTTCTAGCGTTACATTGTCTATACGAAAAAATTGCTTTTTGAATGTTATTGTCGTTCATATGGATAATATGTCCAGTCTAATTGAGGCGACTTCTTTTAAAGTAATAAACAAAATCTGGCTCTTCGAACATTTAGTATAATTCGGTGTTGCATTTTCTACTCCAGATACTATTTTCTTGAATTTTTTCTGGAAACATTTCTCAGGCTTTGCGTTCTAAAGTACTCAACATCATTTCTTCCTTCATGGTCATAATCCAGGTCTCCGAAGACGAATAAATTTTAGTTCTCACTAAAATTACAATTTAAATTGCAAATTGTCAGTACTGTTTACACACGACCCTTTTGGCGACTTGTGTCAAAACTTGAAAAGGTTTTTTTCCCTCACGTTTTAAAGCCTTTAGTTGAACTGAAATTTTATAGATACGATTGTTTTGGATGACAATATAGTTTAATGATAATTAATAAAAATGAATTACCACTTAATGTTGTGATTCTGTCATATGTATATACATATTAATATTAATTGTAACTATTTAATAAAAAGTAGCTAACTTAAAATTTTCTTTGCTAATCTAAGTAGGAATTGACTTAATTTTTTCCCCCTATATTACTTGTTATGATTGTTTTACGTATTAACTTAAAAAAGTTATTGTTTAAGTATTGCACATTTAACTTATTTAAGCGTGGTGCATAAGGGATAACCAAATATTTAAATAAGTACCAAATATTTAATTGTCTTTGTATACCAGAACAACTTTATTTTTCTTTGTGGTATTTGAATTGTATGACAGATTCGAGCCAAAATTTTTATAAAAAGGTTTCGTTTAGATTCTGGATTTTTCAAAGTCAAAAGTACAATCAACAGTGCAGTCAAAAGTAATCGCATAAATGGAGGCTTAGTTGAAATTTCAAATTTTAACTCATATTGAATGTTTTCTTCATGGGGTTGCGTTTTTAATAGACAGCAGTATTGTTGATGATGGTAGATTATCTAAAATCGATATCGTTCGAATTTTAAGATGTTGAGTATACATTTTCATCCTCCTCTTCCTCCCCTTCTTCTCTTTTCTTTCATTCTTTTTTTTTTAAAACTGTCATTTGTCTTTCCGGTCTTTTTGTTCTAAGCAAAAGGAGTCCTAGCATTGCTCAGTTGATTATTCAGTAGACGGAATTCATTCGATTCGGTGGAAGCATTTATACTAAATTCAATGGACTTTTTTTTAAAATGGTAACTGATTTCAGGATTTTGCCTAAGGTGTTCCAAATCTTAATATATGCTTAACTTCTGATAGATCAGTGAATTGGCTGTTAATCAAAATGCTTTTATCTCATAACTTATCATTGATTTTGTTTGGAAAATGGAGCCTTTCCGATCCACTTCACGCAATAAGTTATAAGTTTCTTGGTAAGGAGAAAGCTTGGTTGACCGGAAATATTTATACGAGACACTTACGATTTGTCATTTCGGCAACAGTTTGAGAAACTAACAAACTGAATAAGCTTTACGAGAAAGCTGTCTGCTTCCGTATATTTTATAATACGGACTACAGCATATGGAGCGGTAGCGCTTCTTAACGATGAATTATTATTGTAACTCATCGTTAATTTCTGCAATATTTATTTTATATTTATCTTTTTCATTGGCTAGTCGTCAATCGTCTTTATATTCAGAAGATGATCCGCTGTGGGAACTAGATTCTTCAAATTTCAATAATGTAGTTTTGGGAAAAAACAATGCTTGGATTATCGAATTTTACAATAACTGGTGTGGGCATTGTATACGATTTGTTCCTATATGGAAACAGTTTTCTAGAGAAATAAAAAGTAAGATTTTTATTTTATAATTATATTAATTTCCGGAATTTTTGAAAACATTAACGTAGTCTATTTTTTTTAAGCGCAGTTGTCATTCTGATCCTTAATCTTTGTCTTTTTCATAATGAGTTAATACATATATTGAATAATTGTTGTGTTTGATTACAATGAAATTTTTTCAAGTAATTTTAGGCTGGAAAGTTTTATTTTTTACATATGATTTTATGCATACAATATAATCTAGTTGGTAATTTGTTTTCTACGCCGTTAAATATCTTATTAACATATATATTAATATAAAAATGTTAGTTCAGCGAATAATTTGGCTAAAAAAATTATTAAAATTATTCTTGGTGAATGCATTCTAATAATGATAACGAATATTTTTGAAATTTTACTTTTATCCTGAACATGAAAGATAAGTATTTAAATAACTTCATTCAAAAATATTGTGAAAGTAAAACTGTTTAACTTTTGTTGTTGGGTTTTAAGTACTCAAATTATATTTATAAGCAAAATATTGAATTCAAGAAGTTTTCTTGTGATGTGTGTGTGTGTAGAATCTGTAATTTTTCAGAGAGTTTCTTGCAAACAAAATGTGTTGCATATGCAGACAAGTTGTAGATAAAAAATAGAATAGCTTGCAATTTTTATAATATGTCTTAGATTATATAATGGAAGATTTAAAACATCAGGTTGTTAGTGTATGAGATAGTATTCATATTGATGTATATGTTACAGCATTTGTATATAACCGGATAATGCTTTTTGTCTTAGTTTGTAAATTAGTTTCAGAATCAGTATAGACAATTAAAAATTTTATTTAAGACATTTATTTGCGCTGAAAAGGAAGATTCTGGATAAAATTGTATAATTTAAAGTTATTCTTTTAACTTGTATATGAATTGATTTTGAAACTTTTTATAAAATGAGGATACTATTTTGATTACCTGGGTTATTAATATGTAGTTTTAATTCTAATTATTTAAAAATTTTTATCAGAGCACATATACTTTCAAAATGTTTTGAAACTTTAGATTTTGTTTTTTTGTAGGAATTTTTAAGTTCTGTTGAAGGTTATGTAAATTAATATTTAAATTTCTTAGTATTCTATGTTTTTGAAATTTTTTTGAAAGATACTTACAAGTTAAACAGTGAAATAATTTTTGCTGATATAACTAATTTAATAAATAATTCTTTGTTCATTGACATGTGGGGAACTCAGTTTTGTGGCAAAAATGTGCTTATAATTATTGGTGCTAGTTTGATATCGGGGTAATAGTGCCAGATTGTTGTTTATGTTCGCGAAGATGGGCAATAAAATTACAATATGGTTACCTTGATATTTTTATCCTCTGGCGATGTGGTTGCCTTGGGGATAACGTATATTAGAAATAATTTTTGTTGTTTTTTTCCCCACAGTAACCCTATTAATTTCAGATGATTTTAATTCGATTTCTTTAAAAATGTAATCATTTTCAGTGTAATTGTTCTACTATTTTCGTTTTCTGTTTTATTTTATGCTACTTTCGGATATGGATATTTCTAATATCAGTTAGTACTAGGATATTTTTATCGCGCCTGGCGCCATTACCCCGGATATCAAACTAGTTCCCAATGACAAAAACAGATTCTTCCATGTTTTATTTAAAAAAAAGTTAAATTTTGGTGGAAAGTGGTGCATTTTTTTTCGTACGGTGCCACTTTGGCTGCAATCACATTAATATGCAAAGTATTGTTATTTTTAAGATTTACAACTCATAACTATTTTTTTTAAAAAATGGAGTATATTCTCTTTATTCAAACACCTACTAATCAATAATCACTATCAACGAATTATGGATATTTTTATTGCACCAACACACACAATCATTATGCTGCAAAATATATTTCATTTAACTATTTCTATTGTTTTTCAATTAGATCACTGGTGCAATTTTATAGTTGCTGTTCTGACTTGGCAGAATTATTTTTAATGGAATATTTTTTTTTCAATTTTAAAATGTCACAAAATCTATTTTACTGTAGGCAGTAATCCATAAAGTATTATATTTTATTTATGTACTGCATAATGAATAAGCAGCCTTAAGAGATTTTTATTAAATAATGGTTTATTTTAATTTTTAAATTTCATAGCCATAAGAGATTTTTACTAAATAATGGTTTATTTTAATTTTTAAATTTCATAACTTGATTGATCAGCTCTATATTTCAGTGGTGTTAACCAGGATTGTCCAATTTTGATTAAATAATATCATCAGTGGCATAAGGTACACCTCCGCAACCCCGCATTATGCAGGGGGGAAGGGCAGGATTCTACAGGGAACAATGACTGACTCCACGTATGGGGTCCATAACCTGACTTTGCAGGGGGCCCTAATATTCTCCATTATGCCACTGAATGTCATACAACAGATGAAAATTGTAATCTTTTTATAAATAATAAAATTATTAAAAAAATTATGAGATTTTTTCAACTTAATTTATGAATATGAAAAATTGACAAGAATGCACAGAAAAAGAATTTTTTAAGCATGAGGAAAAGGAAAGAAACAATAAAGAAACTAACAATTTTATCATGCAATAATAAAAGCAAAAATAAGGGATTTTTGGAACAAAAAAATTTTAATCTCTGTAAAAATTTTGAAGAAAGAGCAAACTTGAGATCTTGTTTTGATAATTGATCGATGAATGTAAAAAGGCACAAAAAGATTTAAATTAGTGTTGTATATGTCGTATGATCTAATAGTTTTACTTTAAATGTTTTCCTTTCATTGATTAAACCCAGTAGTGTAATGTACATCCCTGCATTGCGAGGGAGAAGGCTTAAAGCTTGACTGATGTGAATTACATTCTCTTTGTAAGACCTATCTCAGGGTTCAAAATCTGACTTTGCACGGGCCTTAACATTCTCTGTTATGCCACTGATTAAACCTCTATGAAATTATTAAAGTTATTTTTCTTCTATGTAAAGATTCTCCGTATGCTTTTTCCTACCCCAATGTTATTTGGTATCTTTTTTTCAAGAAAGTCCAAAGTTTAAATTCATTAAAATATTTTTCGAATTACATCTAAACATTTATAAAAAAGAAATGACCATCAATTAATTCATTACATCTAAAAGTCTGATTACAAGTAAACTTACATTGCTTGATATTTTGTAAAAACAGTAGCTTTTTTCTGTAATAACAATGAATAGCATAATATTTTATATGAAGTATAATAGAATATAGTATATATTTTCTCTTTTTTTATTGTTAGTCTATTTTCAAAAAATCTTTTTTTAAGATTTTACTAACTATAAAAATCTCTGAAGGGGGACACAGTATGATTCAATTGACAAAATTCAAACAAAAAATCAAAAAATTTTTTTAGCCATTTTTCTTTGTATGTTTAATTAAAATTTGAAAGCTGTTAAATTTTTTTAAAAAAAGTTTTAATGACTTATATGTTTATTTTTATTCCTATTCGAATGGCGAATAAAAACTTTAGATTTATCTCAGAAAGAAGACAATTTAAAAAATTTTCCTCTCTTTTACTAAATGCTTTGATATTTTCCTAACAATTATATTAATACGTGTAACCAAAATTGGTATGAATTTTTGAATCAAGGCTATTCTTTCTTAATGATTGAATTCAAAACTTATGTATTTTTAAGGAATTTTATGAAAAAAAGTATTTTACAAATATCAATCATGTTATCACAAAATCATGCATAATTTGATGTTATACATAATTCGATGTACTTGCAAATCAAATTTCTTGTGTGTACATTAATTATTGTAAGAGGATTAGAGCATTTTAAAATCACTTCATTAATTTTTAAATTCTTCTTTAAAAAATTAAATGTTTAGCTGTTTGTGGTATTGTGAGCTCAGAAACTTTTACATTATACATACGCATGGGGAGCAATGAAAAAAATTTTAAACTGATCTTTTTTTATAAATTATACCATTTTTCCTTAGTTAGCTAGATGCTAATTAGCTTAAATCTTTAGCTTACCTATTATTTTTCCTGCTTATTGTGAAATCAATTATTTAAGTACTTTTCATGTTATAAAATTATATTACAATATTATTAGTTGAAAATTAAACATTTTAAAAGTTAATATTTATGTTGTTTTTATTTTTGTGTGTTGGTTATGAATTATTTGAATAACTTCCATCATTTTATTAAAATTGTTTTTTTAGTGTTCTTGACAATAAAGATAAAACAAAATTAAAAATCTTACTATTGTAATAATTCTAAGAAATTTGTATCATATAATTAGAAGTATATTTTTGTAATTATAAAGAATTATTTAGTAAAAAAAAATGATGTATTTTTTGAAGTTTTTTTGATTCCTATAAAAAGGAAAGTTTCTAAAAATTAAAAATGCAAAGTTTATAATTCTCTCTCAACTAATGGTTCTTGTGAAAGCATATCTTTTATATTATACAATGTATGTTTTTGATCATATTATATTTGTCTTGTATATTTTACTATATACTTTGATGAGTTTCTATTTATTGAAGATATATTTATATAAATTTTTACGTAAGATTTAATATTTTTCTTAAATTATAATGCATTACATTATTGTTTTATATAAATTTACTCTATTTATATCTTTTAGCCTCTATACTTGTTGCATAAATTTCTTAGATTGGTTATTTTAAGTAAAATTCAGTTTTGTTGATTCAAAATTTTCAGATATTTTTATAGTATTAAGGAAGTTGTATGAGAAAAAAAAACATATAAAATTGTATATATATTACTTTTACTTATTATATTTTGTCTTTTTATTTCTAGCTTGGAAAAGAGTAATTGACGTTGCTGTTGTTAACTGCAATGATCCTCAGAACATAAAACTTTGCCGTTTCTATGAAGTTGATAGCTTTCCAACTATAAAGGTTTGTTTAAAATGATTTTTATGGTTTTTCTAAATAAGATATATGTAAGATTTATGATCCTATTTAATTGTTATCTTTTCATTTTATTTAGCTTTAAAGAGTGGAAACAATATTGATTTTTTTATTCCATTTTGCTTATAGTGTTGATGCTAACTTATATTTATTATTTTTAATTAAAACAAAAATTCTATGTTATGAGAAATACATTTGAACAATAAAATGTAATGGAAAAATGTTTGGTTGAAGGGGTAATTAATTTGTTATGTATTCCAAACATATACATTCACTGTACATTTAACATTTTAATTTTTTACGAAAATTAAATTTAAATATATTGATAAGTTATACATTTTAAATAAATTTTTTAAATTATATTTAGTTTTTATTTTGTTATTAAAATGGTCTTATTAGTTTAATGGGTTGCAAGAATATTTTGTTGTGAATTCTTTTGAATACTTTCTTTGTTCAATTTAAATTAATGTTAAAGATTTTTACATGAAGTACAGTACAAACCTTTGCTATGAACTTCCCAAAAATTTTTGCTTATTTTTTAATTTATGAATTGAATGTAATAAGAGTTATTAATTAAAAAATGTTATCCTTTTTCACATTAGAAAAATACAATAGATTGTTATTTAACTTTTTTTATTATTTTTTTACAATTCGTAAATACAAATAGAGATTATTTTTGTGATGGATCCATATATATTGAAAATCCATAATATATTAAAAAGGACAATTTTTATGAAAGTGTCAATCATACTCAAAGTTAATGTTATGAAATATTGAATATTTTGTTTTAGCTGTTAAGCATTATAACTATTATCTTGCTATAAAACAAATGTACTTCTGAATTAACATAGTACTGATGAAAAATTGTCATACATGATTTGTTGGAATCATTCTTGAAATTACTTTTTGTTTTACTGGTGTTTTCTTGACTATGACTTTAGACTTTTCTAAACTGATATGCATCAATGCTGTTGCAAATAGTTTATTTAAAGTGTCATCAAAACTGTATTCTATTTTATAAAGAATTAGAAAAAGTTCTACTATTTTGATGCCATGAATATAATTGTAAACAAAGTTTTTTGTGTTATTTTTCAGTTGTTTTGGCATCATACAGCCCAGAATGATACTGGAGAAATGTTAAATGGCAAACGGGATATTATAAGTATTGAAAATAAAATCATTGATTTCTTGGAGTCTCACTGGAATGAAGGAGTGCCATCAGATTGGCCTAATTTACAACCACTTCCGTTAGTTTGATTATTTTAATATTTATTTAGAGTCTATTTAACATTATAGAGTATATATATATATATATAATTAATGTTATATGTTGTAAATATTTTAAAGAATGAAATAATATTTATGATATCAATTTGATTTGTATTCTGAAATAAGATTATTCTTGGGATTAAGACATGGAATAGTTAATAGTTTTGAATTAAAATTACTCTGTAATGTGCAAACAGTAATGTAAATAACACAAAAATTGAGTTATAAATGTTTTTAATTAAAGTAATTAAAATTTCTAAATATTAGGAAATTCAGGAAACTTTTAAAATTTTCAGTTATTTGAAGTGATTCAAAAATGCTGAAGTTATATATATATATATATATATATATTGTATGTGAAATATTTTGTAGTTCACTCAAATTTTTCTTTTTCATTTTATTATCTGTCTATAAGATTTGGATGTATTTGAATTTATGTATTTTTTTAACAGAACACAAAATCTACATGAGATTTCAAGGGAAATGCATGACCCTAAGCAATCTATTATGCTTTTTGCAGAGTTTCCTGAGTCTTACATTGGACGAAAGGTAAAGAAATATGTATAAATATTTTATTGATACTTATTTTGGGCTTATGTATAATGATATTATTTACAAAAAAGTATGAAATCGTTTAGTTTTGTATCAGAAAATTTTACATTAAATTTTTTTTCATGTAAAACATAATGTGTTTTTATTTTATGTAGCAAATCTAAATAACAGAAGAGATATGTTTTATCTAACACAAAACTTCTTTAAGTCATTTAATAATTTTTATTATTTTGAGAATTCACATTACACATAAATATTGTAAATTCTTACTGAATTACCTTTGCTTATAAAATTGATTTTTCTCTAGACAATCGTATTTTTAAAAAATAATTATAAATGAATTTTGAGTATGATTCAGGTATCAAATATACAGTATTCATCCACACATACACATTGCTTAGTTCTTATTTGTAACTTTAGAATCTATGCATTCTAATAAACAGAAGTGCATGTTTAGCAATTCAATATCTGTTATATTTTTAGTTTTTATTCTTTTGATTTTACGAAATACAAAATAATTTATCCAGATATGTTTCTACTTTCATAGGTTATTTTGGATTTATCATTTCAAAGAAATGCTGTAATAAGGCGAATTTTAAGTACCAATGAAAAGTTAATGCATGATTTGCGTATAGAAGTTTCAAATGATACTTTGCCAGTACTTACAAGAGTTTATAAGAACAATTTTCAGATGCCACTTTTTAAGTAAGTTTTTGTATAAAACAATAGTGGACTCATTCATTATTGGTTTGAACTTTCTTTCCTGAATGACATGTAATTTTAAAAAAATAGTGGTGTGGAGGACAATATTATATATTTTTTTCAAAAGGTCAGGAATTATTATTTAAGTTCACTGTGATTAATATTTAAGTTTACTGTGAGGAATTATATTACTGTGAACACATTCATTCATGTTGTAAAAAAAGCATTTTTTTCTCAAAGCTGCATTTATATATTATTCTGTTGAATGGCTTTCATACACGGGAAAGTTTCATGAAAATAATAAGTAGGTTCTTTGGAGTACATTGTAATTTATTCTAGAACTTTCTTGTAATTATTGTTGATTTTCTTCAGACAGGGAAAAATTAATTCTGAGTAGCTCAAGATTCATGCAACAATAAAAATGTTTTGGTCAATGTATTGTATGAGGCCCAAGAAACATGCAGTTGTCAAAACTTTTTGAATTTCCATGTTGTTTCGCTGTATCATCCTTGGATTGGCTGAGAATTTTTTTTTAAGAGATCTTCTAAAGTTAACTCATCAAATTACCATCCAAGAGTCTTCCAGATTTTTCTAGGGACAACTGTGTGTTTTGAAATTTGGTGACTTGGTGACATTTGGCAGCCAAATTTCCTACCAAAGTCATTCTTACTTATTTAGCATTATAAAATGAGTATTTGCTCTCTTTACCTTAAAACTATTTTTCCAGTCACAACACCCATTCAGCAGAGAAGCTATAGTACTGATTTTTCTCTTGAAAGACTGCACATTCCTGGGTAGTGTTTTTTTTTCAAGATTAATTATCATCAGTGCTGTACATAACCTTCTGGACAACGGGTATAGTTTTTGTATAAATATTGGTGATTTTCAAATTCAAGCAATAGCATCATTCAAAATCTTAATGATGTATGGTCTTCATGGTGTTGCTGCAACGTTAGACTGATTTCACAATGTCTGTTAGAATTATGAAACTAAACATGCTCTCATTCTTTGAAGCAGTTTGTAGTACATGTAACATCACAGATCATCATCTCTCCCTTATAATGTTTATTCTCTCTTGGATAAAAGTGTTGAAGTGGAGTGCCAGTTTAGAAATCCTCATCACTTGACCATGGGTCAAAGCCAATAGTCTTTGTGTTCCTTTATAGTGCAATATTAATAAGCACTCACCACTTCCGGACAAAATGATATGCATTTTCCGAACATGCCTGCTTAAGATAAAAGTGTTTTTCAGGTGAGGAAGGTATGTTATACTGCCTCCCAAAAAGATTTCAAACATAGACTTTAACCCAGCAGCATTTCAAAAGGTGACCACTCAGTAGTTGGTATGTGGAGCACATTGGTACATCAAAAGAAGGAAAGGAATGTGCAAGTCTCGATTGGTCTGATTTTTAAAAATGTAAATGGGGAATTCGAAATAGTCTTATTATATTTTTCAACCATCCGTAAGACTGTGGGTATAATGCAGTTGTCCAGCTTTTCTAAATGCATAAAAGATTGCCAGAGGAACTCTGCATTGTGATGTTCAATCTTTTATTAGAATGATTTTGTTCACACACTCTCCTTGATCTGTTATTGATATAGCTCCTGGACACTTTGGGGAATAATCTACCGTAATATATATATGTATATATAAAGGATCTCTGTGACAGATAATGGTTCTAGAATATATAGAGCAATCTTTTTCAAAAGGAGTTCCTTCATTGCGCTGTAGTTTTTACCACTGGACTGCATTTTAGGTCCTTTTCTGGTATGGTATGCATAACATTTCTTGCACCAAACCTCTATAGCAGTGCATATTTAATTTTAATGAAATCTTTATTCTTGCTAATACAATCATGGACAAAAAAATTAGCGCACCAAGAAGGAGTCGTCAAAATGAAACGAAATTTTACATACCTAGTGACTAGTTTGATGTAAGTAAATCATTAGAAAATCAAAGAAAATGGATCATTTATTTCAGAGAAAATGGCCAAAAGAACGAAGGATTTAATACACTGTTGAACCCTCTGTAGCGTAAATGCACGATGCAATACGAATGAGCATTGAGGCATGCAAGTTCTGTATGATGTCTTGAGACATTTCGTTCCATATTTGCTGTAACCTTGCCTCTTGTTCCTTCAAACTAGTGGGATGCCCAATTCTCCGTCCCAAATAATCCCAGACAGGCTCGATTGGAGACAAATCTGGGGATCGGGCAGGCCAAGGAACATTGGTAACAGTTCAGGTGGTAACAGAACAATGTAACAGTGTGGAGAGGGTCTTGTGACACCCTTGTCATGTGAGGCAGAGCATTATCTTGTTGAAAAAGGGCTTCTGGGAGCTGTTACATGAGTGGCAACACATGTGGTTGCAGAATGTCATGGTCATATCGCTGGGCTGTTATGGTGCCACAGATCAATACTATTGGTGGCCGTGTATTGTAGGCAATGGCACCCCATACCATCACACCAACTGTGGGAGCGGTGTGTCACTGTAAAGCAAATGCAGGATTGTAACATTCACCACGAGGTCTCCACACATGAACACAATTGTCATCACTGCTGAGATTGAATCTCGATTCGTTGCTATCGACCTGGTTCCATTCCACTGCAGTCGAGTTTCCTCATGCGTGGCACCACTCCAAACGTAGGCGTCGATGGGTGGGCGTCAAGAGCAACACACGTAAGGGGTGCCGGGATCCCAAATGTCCTTCAGCCAGGCGACTTCGTATGGTTTGAGAAGACACAGGAGCCTGCTAGTGAAGAAGCTACCTGTGCCTGGAGGGCAGCCGATAAAGCAGTTGGCTGTACACGTGCATTTCTTACGATGGGGCGGTCTTCTCGACGACTGATCTTTCGAGGGTGTCCTGAGCCTGGTCTTCGTGTAAATGACATTTCTCGGATCCACTGGCCCCAACACCTCCTCACAACACAATCAGAGCAGCCTAATTGATGTGCTACTCGCCTGGCTGACCACCTAGCTTCCATCATGCCGATGATTCTCCCCTCTCAAACTGCGACAGCTCCTCATATTGTCTTCGAAAAGGGCATAATTGCATGTCTACCTCAGCTCTTCCTTTGTAAACGATTCGGCACACTCAAACAAGCTTTGGTTACCTGTTTTATACTCCACTGAGAACAACGTTAAACACTTTCTACCAGCTATACGTAATGCACAATCACACTGCATTTCTAATCATTTGCATATCTTCCCGACATGTACCTTCATGCCAAGTTTCGTTAAGATCCCGCAATTATTTCTTGGTATGCTAATTTTTTTGTCCATGAGAGTCTTTTAATGATTCCAAAATATCCGTAACTAGAGCCATCATAAATTTCTCTGAGGATGTCTAGAATTTAAGTTTTGGAAGGGTCAGTAGTCAGTGTTTTTCTCCACTGTTACTTTCAATTTCCTGTACAGCATTCCATTGTGAATATACAGAATTCTATACTGTCCAATAATGCTTCATTGACATACCACATGCAAAAATTTCTTGTCATGTTGGTTGAGTGATGCAGGATTGGCTTATTATCTTGATTTCCTATTTGAGACATTTGGAATTTACTTTGAGAAGGGATCTACAGCCGTTATAGCAGATACTATTGTTGTAACATGAATATCTTCATATCATCCATGCCTTTCCTCTGCTTTAATTAATGTTTTGTGGTCTAAGGCAAGGTCTCTATGATTCTGTAGGTTATATTTTAGTGATATGGCTCCTCAAAGTCAAATTTTTGCTGGAATATTAACTATTTTGTTCGCCTAACAGTTTATTTGTTGGTGTCTTGTTTGTTAGTTAATTTGCTAATGCAATTCCATAACCTCTGTCTGCAAACTATCTTTCCAATCACAATATCTTTTTGACAGAGAACTAAGCAAAATCTATTCTCGTAACAGTATACATAAATGCTGTTTTCAATTCCTACTATTAACTCACTCTCTTTATATATATTTATTTATCTTGTTCAAATTTTCCAATCGTTAATAAAATACTTTCTATTCATTCAATCAAGTTCAAATAAATTTTTTTTAAACTTGTAGTGCATGACACTTGATGTTAATACAGTTTTTTCAAATATTAATTAAATTAATTATCAGTTTTCGACGCTAACTTAGATTTCTCTCTATTGTTGTAACAATGTAACTGTTAAAACAAAGGCAAAAGTTGGCATTGAAAACCTGTTTTTCAGCCAAATTAGCCAAAGCAGGTGTGCATTGTTACAACAATGTTGACAATTCATGCTCTTTTTTCAATTCCTACTATTAGTTCACTCTCTCCCTATGTATATATATATATATATATATATATATATATATATATAAAAATTTAAATAAGATATATATATATATATATATATATCTTATTTAAATTTTCAGTTAATAAAATACTTTCTATTCATACATTCAAAATAGGAATTGACTTAATTTTTTTTTATATATTACTTGCTACTGTATAAATATTGTTAAAGCTATAATAATAAAGAATATAAAATAGAAATATATCACTTATTATGAGAATAATAACATCATATGTATTTTACTTTTAAATTAGGAGTTGTTTCTCTTTTACTTCATTTTATATTACGTTAAAGTACTCGA